>UZAN01044414.1:8322-36415 GCA_900618425.1 Echinostoma caproni | reverse complement strand
AAATGCTACACCTATGAAAACTGGTTTCTTTTCAACCGTTGCGTACGTTGGCCTGGCATTGGTAGGTGTGTAATATCAATCTATAAAAGGCATGGGATAACCGTTAGAGGACAAGGCAATCGTCAAATCTCTCTGTTCACTTTCTATTGCACAGGCGACGAACTCTGTAGAACAGGTTCTTACTAATCCAATCTTGTACTGTAGACGACAAAAACTCTTGAAATGTAAATACTGGCCCTTCCACGTACACTTCTGATGAACTGAGGTCAGGAGCGCACCATTCTTCAATCTTGTCAGTTGTAGGTCTAGGAATAGTAACCAGCCATCAGTCTCACATTCCAAAGTGAACTTGATATTGTTGTGCATCCCGTTCAATTTGGTAAACAAAACTATGGTAGCTGTTTTGTTTGAGGTTATTACCAGTGTGTCATCGACATAACGACGATAAAAAACTGATGACCTGAAATCACTTTCAATTTTGTTCTTCACATTCCAAAGTGAACTTGATATTGTGCATCCCGTTCAATTTGTTAAACAAAACTATGGCATCTGTTTTGTTTGAGGTTATTACCAGAGTGTCATCGACATAATGACGATAAAACACTGAGGACTTGAGATCACTTCCGATGTTATTCTCAAGTTTGGACATGAGTATATCAGCTAAGATTGGTCCAAGTACATGATTCGGGTTGCATACTAACAAAAGTTTTTCTAGGTAAATGTTATTGGTCGCACATAATATGTTGGCATCTTTTTCTGCCGATGATGGTAGTCACAGTAAATGAGACGAGTCCTGGGTGGTGATATTTGCAACTTCGCCAATAAGACGTCCGCAAAACTTGGTTCTAATGGAGACCCTAGTTCTACCATGTGTTTTCGTTTGCAATAAATCCACAGGACAATGTTGGAACGAAGCGAGTTGTTTGTTACGAACACCGGCGGTAAGAGTACCAACGGTAAATAGACGTAAATTCGGCAAAACATCTCACTTGGAACAAGTCATCATCGCCAATGTGTGAATAGTATCCCACTACGCCAGAGGTTTCTGAACAGTAATTGTATATTGTGGATTATACAGACAAAGCAGTTTGCTGATATGCCCACTTGGAATGCGGATAGGAAATTGATCTCCCTGCAGATAATCAAATTAAAGCAAAGAGAGNAGAGATAGTCAAGTGCTTCTCTAGATGTTTGTTGCCTATTTGTTCATCAGCATTCTTTTCACGAGGTCAGTGAACTTTATGAACAAAACAACCGGACAATTAAAATGCATCAAGTCTTTGGAAACCAGCTACCAGATACCACCAAAATGCTTAAATTTCTACAACCATATTTTTCCCTAGTAAACACTGGTTTATGCACTGCCATTAATCTGGTCTAAATGTCAGATTGTTATGCATTATAAATATCAAGACAAAATTTCATGAGATAGGATCTACTGAACAAGATTATTATGTTAATGTGTTGCATTTGTTGTCTGTGTTCCTTGGTATTCGTTTCCATCCGCTGCATTTAAGAAAGACCAACGAAATGGAAGTAAACCACGTTGAAACGGTATAGTATTTACCCCAGGAACCAAAGTTTTGCTTTCAACCCATATTTTCACGCCAACCAATTATTTCTACCAGAATAATGTGAAAGCCTGNAAAGCCTGTCGATTTTCAATATCGTGGATATTTTTGGCTCAAATACAGTCCTTGTCGCATTTCTAGGTTTACCAGCTGACCGCCCTGGATGTTGCTTGTTCAAACCTTACGCCTTTTGCCGAAAGTGACACTTCATCTTTTTCACATTTGACAGTCCTTGAACTGACTGCTTTCCTCCCCATAATTGTGCCATTATATATTCGTGAATAAAAGTTACATAAAAAGAGAAAACGTAGGAGGTAATTTTGGAAAGCTCAATAGAGAATATTTTGGTCACCTTTTGTTATATTTTACAGATTTATGTGAGTAAGGGCCGATACATTCTCAATGATGTGTTCATCGTTCTCCCAGAAACGATCGAAACCACGTACACAACAAAATAAATTAGCATTTTTCCCTATTTTATTATTATTTATGTCCTCCTTTTAAAAGAGAAACGTGTATTCGAGAAGTGACAACATTCTGTTGTGCATAATGGCATCTAAATGACGCCGAAAAATAGCATAGAACAAGTGACAAACTGCATCATACCGTTTCGAATAGAATGGTTGTGCGTTTTTGTTTAATTGAACTGCAAAGCCGACCGAAATTCCGTCCGAATCACGTGACTGATTAGGTAGAGATTTAGTGGTTCAATTCAAGCGTTCCGTTTTTTTGAGGTTTTCTTTTCCACCTCTCCTGGAGTCAGTTCTATTCTTTCATTATGCTCATACAATTGATTAGTTTCAAAATTCGAATCAAATACGACAATAAAGCGCTGTTTTCTGCTATGTAGATGTGACCAACCCAAAAGCCACAAACCTAATTTTGTACTGGTCATTTTTGATAAAATGAGAAGAGATACTTGAATAAGACTATGGCACTCACTTGAATGAGCTAACAAATGGAACATCGCAGCTTATGGGAGACATGAGCATGCATATGAATTGGCTGAATAAAACGGTCCACAAGATTTAAAACTCGAAATCCATGAGAAACAGTGTTTCAGGGTTTGGAATACATTTGTAGTGACTTCAGACCGACAGTGTAATATCCTCGAGAGTTATCACCATCTTTGGTCAGCCTTTTCACATGCTTTCGCAGGCATTGGTTGCCTGGAGCATCTCATTTGTGCATCCTTCTCTTTTGTAGCATACATCCCGCCAGGATATTCGATATCATGAGACCGCTTCTTTAGCTAAATCTTTCAGCTTTGCTTAAGTCAATGCCACCTCCGGTGAAGTAACTTCACTTCATGGATGTTTACATTTAGCTGTCGTTCAAAAGATGAATATAACCTATCTGAAAACACTCGTTAAATCGTGATTACAATCTTCCAACTCAACATATGAGAGCGTGTCATTTTCCTTATATTAGTGTATTAAATTGGATTATAATCCAAACGATATATTTTTTAAATAGACGTTATCTACTAATCTATCGACGCGCCCTTGAAGTCGAAACGGTTTTTCAACACTTCCCGTCAGATTCCTCATTTATCCCACGTTTTTCGTGACCAAACGTAATTACTGGGAACGATTATTATACAACACAAAACAGAAATGCTGTGAAACCACCTATCTTAGTTTCCTCCCCAACTACCAACGGTGGCTCATAAAGTGTCCCTCTGTTCAAAATCATATGTTGAGCGCGTTGTACTGTCAACACTTCGTTTGGTTGATCGAAATTCCTTTGTTGCTAACAGTGTCCTAAAGTATCAACAGTCTGGCTCAAACTGGCATTTTAGTAAGTGTTTCTCGAACTTTCCAATACTTTTCAGGCTTACGCGGTGTAAATATTCATCAGAAACCTCAAGGGTTACTGATTTACTTGAAGAACAAACTACTAAATAACTTGGAGTTATCTAAGACAATAATTGACCCTTGTCACATCCCACCAGACAACACCGTTGTGTCATTCAAGTCGGAATACCAATTGAGGCTGTAGCATGTGTTAATCGATCCTTTAATGCATTACTTTATTTGGTCAATTGTACGTGACGATTTTCCGGCTTTCGCCGAACCTAATCAAACAGATAACTGCTAAATTTGACGCAAATCACTTCAGTTGCTTTGCTCCCGTTGATAAACTATTCGCATAGTTATCTTTCATCTGGTGTTTATCTCGTATTTTTCGCGCTGTTATTAAGTATATAATGAGGTGATCTCCAAGAGTGATAATGTAGTGCATCAAAGAGTTGGGATGCAAAATACAGGAAATGGGGAACGTCCGGCGTTGGTGGTGGTTGGATTCGAACACATATCTTCCGAGGCGACAATTTGGTGACCTTTACCGCTAGACCGCCGATGCCACCACCACCGCCACCCATGATGCATAGTATTCACAAAACGTATTTGAAAGACTTTGTTGGCAAATTTCCCAGGAGGCCTAACTCATGCATTTGTCTTCCTTACCATTTCGGAAACAGCGTTTACATTGGAAAACAAACCTTTTGTTTTCTAGACATATTTTGGACATTTTAAATAAACTTCTGGTAAACCTGGGTTCCGGTTAATGGTACATTTTCTTTCTTTTAATCAATGCATAAAAATAACCTAGGTTGACCTAATTTGTCTGTTTAGAATCGGAATCAAAATCACATTTATCGAATGTGGTGCAGCTTTTCGTAGACTGAATCCGGAGTTGTGCAACAGCTTACCAAATACCGATAGAATTTCTTTTTTTGGGTTTGTTTTGCAATCGGAATGCTGATCTCAAGGGCACTCAAGTCTGCATGCCCCCCCGCCTTCAGCACGTGCCAATTTGGATGAAAATACTTGTTACCCTAAACCGTGATCTGTTTTATTTTTTGGCTATTCGAGAGATGTGGGACATTCAATTAATGTTTTATCCTTAGGCCAAAGCCCTCAAATTCCTAGCTGTCCCGTTAAGGGGATGTACAGAACGTGATCGACATTATTCGCTCACTTTGCAAAGGTTATATTTCTCGAATCATAGTAACCCGTCAGTTAGTATGTCAGATGTGCACGTCATGACACAAATAACTTTCTTCCGTGAAATACATTTGGTCCAAAAGTAATGAATTCTTTTTCGTTGACCTCCCTCTGTTTTGCGTGATTGCTGACAATCTTTTCGATTCTCATTTTGTGAAAGAACCCTGCATATATTAAAGCTATACAGCCATTGTTGCTTCTTACTAACTTTTGTGTTATTTTCCGATCAACAGAACCAGGTTTGGTCAGCATTCAAAAATGTCCTTTATCTACTCAACTTTTGAATTGTGTTATTTGACACCATATGAATGCACTGTGCATGGTGATGGTGGTGGTGGTGGTGGTGCTGATAGTGCTTGCAGTGGGAATATGAACGACCATAACTGCATACAATTATCTCTTATCGGTTCGTGCGTCCCTACAATATGTCCTCCGGGGTGAAAGAATATATACTGCGACGAACAAAATTGTGGTGCCGTAGGATGTTAGTGTGTGTGTGTGTGTGTGTGTGTGAAAAGGATCTGTGTAAATGAAAAGAAATTTTTTTGTTGATGCAAATGCGAAATCATATTTCATCAGTCAATGTACTGTCGGATAATTTTGATGATTATATTTTTCACGGTGATCTAGCAAAATGTTTGGAATGCTGCTAGATCAAGCGTGCTCCTCAATTTGCAAATGGTCTAATTATTTTCTTTAATAACTCAGTTTGAGCTTAAAGTTATGTAAACTACCTAAATCCTGAATTTGAGCGTCTAAATCGTCTAAAGGGTGTGCTGTTTTTTTGCACTTTCATTGATTAAATAACAGTTTTGATTTAAAATTATAATAGATCTTCAAACTTTTAATATTGTTATCCAAAATATGCCTTATCCCAGTGTTCCAGGTGCATTTTATTCAGAGTATCAATAGGAACTCCGACAAACAAAATACCGTAGTTCGCACAGAGTGCATTCTAGACAGCAGACGCATATGCAATATGAAAACAAACTTCGAACTGCCGGATTCAGCATGTGGAAGTATAAAATCGGAGAGACGGCTTGCACAAGTTCACTCAGGAGAACAAAGAACACATGAAAGTATTGTTTCACACACAACAACAGAGTGGCGAACAAGCTCGTTTTCAGAGATATTCAGATATTCATGCCAATACATCTCAATATATCAATACTTGAGATAAAATTTGTCATGGAAAAATAAAATAGAATAACATCACAGGTAACTAAAAACGATTTTATCGTGAGATCGAAAATTGTGTTTTATCCATTGAAGCTTGGTGTGTTGTTCACGTCCAAGCCAATTGTGTTTGCGACTGAAAGACAAATTTCCAGACTCTGCTGTCTCATTCTGTGTATATTCATTTACTTGTTCCTGTAGAACAAGGCCCATAGGCTGCACGTTTAGGTGATTGTCCGAACGCATTCGTGAACACCGCTCCGCGGGACTACACACCGGAAAGATTAAGTCACTCACCAGTGCAGTGATTTCACACCGAACTGAAACAAATCACTCTGTGGACGTGTTCGAGGCTCTTCGACCCTTGTATAAAGTTCGTGGGCGATTGTCGAGGAAGGTTCGCTGTCGGATGTTGGCTACGGCAGAAGCGGTGAACATTCGTCGGCACAACCTCCCTCTGTGTGCCCAAAAACAATTTGTGCAAGCACTTAGGCTTCCCTGGCGGAACCCCCACACATACCGCATCACGAGTAATCTCAACGATCGAATGACTGGACGAATAAACATGTGACCGTGGTTAACCCGATTTCCGGTCTCACGATAAAATCGTTTCTAGTAATCTGTGGTCTCATTTTATTTTATTTTCCCGTAACATTTTTATTCCTAAGTAGTGATATATTCTGAGATGTATTGGCATGAATATGAATTTCTGAAAACGAGCTTGTTCGCCACTTTGTTTTGTGTTTGCAATATATTGTTCCTTATGCATTGGTGAATAAATCAAGTATTCCATCAATTACAATCAAAAAAGACAGAATTTCAGTATGTTCTTCTTTCTATTGAACCTGTAAGTTTCAAGAATATCCAATAATCTTCAAGTATTTTTCCATACTCTTAACTGGCAAAGTCAGTTTTGCAGCTATATAGCGCTTTTTTGCAGACAGCGTCTGTTTTTACTGATCCACCATGATCATCTGTTAGGCTTACGGTTACTACTTCCCTGTCAACGAGAACTAAAATTTAAACTAATAAATTTTATATGACGGCCACCAGATCAATAAGTTATCTCTTTGGAAATGAACTTCGCGATGCTTCTTCACACATGGTGTGGATGCTGATTGCAATCGACATAGAGTTCACTTGGAATTATTTTAAATTGTTTGAGTTCGCCTCATCCCCTGAGAGCTTGGTAAGTCCTCAAATCCAAACGCATTCTATATTTCACTCACTGAAACAGTTACCAACCAGGTGTACGGAATATTTTATCTAGCGGACTCTCTCCGAGCGTTTGTGATTAAAGTCCCATCAGAAGCCCTAAAATGGCTCGCACTGTTGACAAATCTCAACGAGGAAGGAATAACTGTCAAGTGGTCTTGGTCAACTGTCAGACATTCTTTGATCTTTGTATACCGACTATGTACTGAACAGAAACCAAAAAGGGGAGATGATGTGGTTTAGACAAAGGCCAAAAATCGACTGGAAATCAAGTTATATCAATAATCTAAACGCTGATTCAGGGAGAAATAACCTGTGGTACAGTGGCGTAATCACCAATAGGCAATATTCTTCCACTTCTTTCAGTGAGTAATACCATGCTACTTCAAAGGTCTCATGAACAATTTTAAATCCGTATTCTTTCAAAACTGTGCTCCTTGCGACAAAATATTCTCCACTTCGTGAAATTCAACTTGTCATCGTGAGCTCTGATAAAGGAGTCAGAGGACAGTGATAATTTGAACGGAGTCTCTTTAACGAGTAACCCGGAACGTTTCTCGGAGCAGCGATCAACTGAGAGCAAAGAAGACGTCAGGTTCAGCAAGGCGTACACTCGGCATCTGATCGTAATGAAGAAATAGGATAATTCAACCACAGAGTTGGCGAAATTGACGTCTCACACACACCCAATAATCAAGTTCAAAGAGTAGAACTAGCATAAGAAGGAAAAGTATGCTATATGCAACTGTTGAACTTAAAGGATAACAAATGACAAAAACGTCGCCGAAGCATCCTCTTGTTGTTTGGTCCGTGTTTACTTGTACGTGCATAACAGTTAGTTATTGTGGCTCAAATTCGAATTTGTTGCAATGCGATTATAGCTCTTGACATGAGTTATGCTCTTATCCGTGATTCTCCCTCGTCAGAGAGCATTTTAACGGGCAACTCAAAACAGAATGTAAGAAGAAATGAAAGACCTAATCACTATGCTAACTAAATAAGTGGACCACGCTCGCGTGTTGAGAACGGGTTGTGGTTTATGCCATACATTAATTACTTCATGCACCTTTCAGAGAAAGATTCATGACATCGTTTTCAACATCTGTCTGTTACAGTTTTGCTACAGCATTCATCGTTTGATAAGGTACGAGTAATTATGGTCTGCTGAGTAGATTCATTCATCGGGAAAATATTTTGTGACACATCTCATGGAATTAAACCTAGTGCAACTGTCAATTTACAATCTATATTCAATAATGTCTAGTTTTTCATAACCACATGTTTGCTTCTCGGCGAGATTTTGCTTCCTTCTTAAATTCTGCAAAGGTTTTAAATAGAAATCGCGCACTGACTCGAAAATCCTCGAAATTTCTTTTGCTCATGGGGTTAGTTCTCTACCGTACTAACAGACGTTTAGATAGAGAAATCTATTGGGGACAAAGATGTACTTTACAAATAATGATGAAATCATCGATAAGTTGCTTTCTGGAAAACAGTGCGTACAATCCCTGAACCCTCTCCGTGTCTGTACGCTGAATAGCCGTAATTATAAAGAGAAAACACTTCTGGTAGAAAGGGGAATCTAAAAGCCAGTATTTTTACACCGTTTTTATTTTTTTGAGTTTAAATGATTGTTCTACAACGGGTGTACCGTTCTACTGGTGCCGTGGTTCTTCTGTAATTCTTGCCTTTTTTGTTAAACCTATTCAGGCTTTGCACATACCTGATGCGTGGGCTTTAATATCCCTCGAGCAACCCCAAACAAATTTTTAGAAAACTTCAGAAACTCTCCCGAATGATCTCAGCAAACTGTAACCATTGTCTCCTTCATGATCTTAGCGGCTGTACCTACACTTCTTCCAAATGCTTACCTAATAAACCTATTTGTACTCTTAAAAACGTATATAATTATGCCGTTAAACATATTCAGCTGGTTTCCTCAACAACCTCGAACAGATTATGTAAGGTGTGGGACAAAGAACACTTATATTCAATGGCGCTTCTTCACGGCTTACAGTTAGTGATTTTCTCCACAGTTTACCTACTCCACATGACAGAATGTGTATACTAACAGCCAATTAATCAGCCTATGTCACCATCCAATATTCAATCGACTTGATGCTCCCATTTATAATATGGTGAACCCATCAAGGGATTTAATGGGTAACATTCATATTGCATTTGTCTTAGAAAATGTAATTAAATTATTATATTTGTTTCTGTCGTGGGCTATGTCGTGCAATGAAACAGGTTCTTCAACTACCAAGCTACGAAGCCGTAGTTTCTCTATAATCACAGAAATAAAATTGTCTGCAAGAAAAAAGCTATCGCAGAAATCCAATAATTGCCCAAATCCAATTTGTGCTCGTTATGAACCAGTGTCCAAGTGACGTACACAAACTAACTAATCAGTACACCTCCGAGGTGTACAGCAGTTGGCAAGATCGAGTGAATGAAAATGCATTCACTACACGTTCTTTTGTTTGCATTAAGGCCAAAGTTCATAAGTCATGGAAAACAGATAAAAATTAAATCATCAAGACGGTCAGATCATTCTCAATACTTGGTTGATCGCAATCAGAGTAGTTATCCAAACACCCAACTCCTACTACAGTTCTCAATAGAAATGTTTACTTGTCCGGCACTCGTGGAGAGGCAACTTACTGAGCACTTTTGTTGTTTCCCGAAACCAAAGAATAATTGTTTTTGCACGTAAACTGTACACCTTCAGAAAAAGCATTCTCAGAAATTAGTTTCACCTCGTGCTGACCATTCCGCAAAAAATAGTGTTATTCAAATGGTCACATTCACCATCACCCCTGCGCTTTTAACTCTTAAGTTTCAGATCCGAACCACTGGGTCGAGGATAGTCTTGGTATTCTACGGTTAGCTATCAAGCATGACCTGTTGCCTTTTGATGCAACTCATCACTCATCGTCAGATGGCAGATTCCTACAGCCAAATCGCTGGTCCTTGTGGTATGATGGAGTCCGCTCCTTCGAATAATCGGCAAAAGAAAATGTATATTATGTAAGGAACGCAGAAGTTTTTGTTGCACCTCTTGAATTCTCTTCGAGCAAAACGTGTCAAATATAATCCCGACAATGAGGTGCATGTTGCACAAGCAAAACGTGATTTTAAAAGGATTTATGGTGTTCTGTTATATACTGCTGAATGTGTTTTTGTTTTATGGAATTGTTTGCATTTGTCTAACTTCCAAAAATCTAGTGTCGAAAATTTGGACGTGGGAAAAAAATTGGACTATATCTCGGAAAATTTATAAGATCACGTCCTTCCTGCATAAACCGATTTGCGCTAAACAACGATTCTTAACAAGTAAGCAACGGAAGGTTTACAGTAAACGTTTCCTTGGTATCGCGAACCTCAAAGCTCAATCCCACAGATATAATTGCATTATGCGTTATCATTTTTTATGACCTCGGATAATGTTTATCAAACCCGAAACGTGTGTAGACTCTAATTTTGAATAAATGATTGCAAATAACAAATAATAACTGGATAAACGTGACTACTAAAGTCTCTATCTGTATCAGTTGTTCTACCATGCCCCACTGAACACGAATGTGTAATAATATAAATAAAACATGAGATATTTGGTGCATTCTCAAAAACCTCAAAATGGGCAAAATAGACACGATGGAGGAGAGGAAGAACAACTCAATTGTGTACATTTGAATACACCTGTCTGTTACCCAAATGTGTTGCCTTTCCGAAACAACCTATGGTGACCATTTGCACCAAACAGTCTGGGTTAGGACTGAACAACTCCAACAGTAACAGTCAGACTATGAGGCAGGCACACGTCAGTTATTCAACCTTAAACATAGCCGGAAATGTTACGATTGTCATGCTCAGTAATGGAACGAAACAAAGCATACCATCGAACATTCCATTATCGGGATCGTAGCACAATCCGAAACAGGTACTGAATATATATTCTGTTTATGTCTGGTGTGCGCATGTTGCTAACTGTCAATCTCGGGTGAACATAAAAAGGTACATGCATTCACTCAAAACGAGTGAGTAACATTCAGTGAATTGTGAACTGTGCCTCAAATGGTCGCATCACACTCCCGTACAAGGGATGGAGTTTCTCTAAAGAAGGGGCTGCAAAAATAAAACAGTTCATCCAAACTGTGCAGATCGGTTCTTCTCAAACTGATCTGAGAGAGACAGTGAGTTGATTCTCGATAATCCGCTAGTCGATTGTGAACCGAGTTTGTGTATCTGCGTACGCTGTACAGACAAAACCTGTTTAGCAGAAGAAACAAATTATTGTGATCGGCAGGGTGGATAAAAGAGAGTAGGCTTGGCGGTCACGTTTGTAGAGGTCTCATTGACTCCATTCTTCGTTCTGTCCATAAAATTTAATTCCAGCTGACAAACAAACCCATATTCCAAGTTGTTTCGTTTATAAACACCTGTGTGGGACATCATATGTCGGAAAGGCAACTTATGCAAAGGCGCATTTTCCACGGTAACGGGGTCTCTGATTGTTAGATTGCAATTTTTCGTGAGTTTATTGAAATCATTCAAAAGACAGTGATTTCTAGATGCAATGCTACGGAGTGCTGAATCCATGTAATAACGATTAGAAGTGGGATTGTTAGATGTAACATGTGGGGTTTGGAAAAGTTCGTGTTATATTCCTCCTGGATAAAAGCAAATGAAACGGTTTCAAAAGGCACTTGAGGAGACAGATAAGCTTATTTTACCCAGATATTCATCCACTTTAAAGAAGCGATGCTAGTGACAAGAGTTATCACCCTTCATCTGCAATGCAGAATCCAGATAAAATTGTAATGAGATAGAGGTCATGGCAAAGGGAGAACTGTCTGATCAGTTATCTTGCAGTGCTCATGCGAGAAGTATTCTTCCTGCATTCAGTCTGTAAGTTCACCGATTCATCCATCTATCGACATAGTTCACGGTGTTTAACAAGATCAAAACAAGTGTGGTTTGCTTGATGTCTTTCAGCTAACGTTTGAGTTTCATTGTATGCGACGCACAGCGCATTGCTGCTTGTCCAAATTAATATTGAGTTAGACTCAACACTTTCGGTTTACATAACAACTTTGATCCTCGAAACCTATGTTACATTGCTTATTTTTTTCCGAAAACCAATGAACTTTGATGCGCTTCATATTTAAATGTATAAAATAGCATATGACGCAATTCATCCTATAGGACCATTAAACTTGCAAAGAAAAAGCACGATTGGAATATCGATCATATAGATCGCATAGTTCGACAGTTATCACTGATTTATCTCGGCATACTTTTGTGTTCAGAATGACACTGCCGATCGCATTACTCTGAGAAATTTCTGGATTTCAATAAAACGGGTTGTTTATAAAGTATTTTTTACTCTTCATTAGTTTGAAACTTTGAGGCACTTTTACTTACTGAACGTAAACAAGCCTCGTGAGATGCTACCATTTCGTTTAATTTTCTCACTGGAAACGGATGGCTGATCTCATTCCAACGTGGGTGGCTGATTCGATAGCACAACCGATAAGCGGTGATCCGGCGTTCACGAGAACCTCGGACGATTGCAAAAAGTAAATCTGGTGACAGACAGTAAGATACACAGTTGATCCTGTTCCGACCTGTAAACAGGTGTTACTTAATCACTATGTTACCCATCTCGGTGCTTATTCCATTAAATCACCCGACTTTATGCCCGCAAAGGCCTTTGATATAATCGATCCACTTAATGTGGAGTTTTATATATAGTGGGGAGATTAAACGAAATGTTAACATCTCGCCACATTCGTTTCCTCGTCCTCCTCCAGTTGTCGCATCTGTTTGGAAACTGGTTACCCGGAATACAGTTTTCTTCCTAAATTGTACAGTTTGACTCAATAACTGACCCAGATTTTCATCTGGAGCAACAGTCTCTGGATAATACGGTCGGCTGGTTTCATGTGGTATTGATAAGGATACCATAGTCACACACACACTGAGTAACTCTGGGATTTAGGGTTTCGCTGATTACAATCACATTGCCTTGAGATTTTCGAATCTGCTTTTTTCACTCCGCTGTATTCTGTAAGTGATACGGTGTATTCCCTTGGTTAAATGCAAACGGTGGGGGACTTTAACTTAACTTACCTCTAATCACACTTCTAACGAACAAACTAAAAACACAGGCGTAGTGTCTAGCGTCTCATTCCGGTCTGTCTGCACAAACTACAAAGCCTTCGTATCCCAGTCTTTTTCGATCTTTTACTCTATCAACAATATTTTTTTCTAATTTTAAAGTTGTACAAACGTAGTTACGATAATTCTGTTCCAGTCTTACGGACACCAACACCTGGGTGTCTCTAATTGTGTTTTATTATTCACGTGCCAAGCGTTAGAAATGTTTTATCAACAGGGTTGCTTGTTTCTCTGTTTTGACACAACTCAACGCTCAACTCATGGTTGTCATCCCTTATGTCACCACTAAGCTACACGGATTGGTTTAATCTGCACGCCCGGAAGAATCAATCCGAAATCCCTCACACTTTATGCAATTACGTGAAATCGTTTGAGAAGGATTTAATCAAAGTAAACTCCAATGAGGAATCAAATGAAATTTCACCCTGTATTTACTTCAGTGGAAGGTTTAGTCATACTGATTCGCTTTTTAACGCAAATCTGTTCTTACCTAAAGTGCGTGGCACTTCAGAAAATCTGTTTCATTTATTTAGTTGAAATGCATTTGATTTCACATTACATATTAGTGTAACTTCTGTCACCAACGGTGCTCCATCTACAGAAATGGAAGTAAAATCGTGAGGTCCTTCCGGACGTTTAGAAAAACCTAGAATTGAACTGGCTTTTCGCGAGTGATTCATGTTACCTATAAATTATCATGGGAGCGAGAAGAAGCAGCATGACCACAGGACGTGTGGAGTTCACCTATTTCGTAGTAAGCTCATTAACTATGTATAAACATTCAGATCACGTGACAGCTTCGAGGACGGGTGAACACACACGCAGGCAAGAGAGACCAATCAATAGGAAGGTAAATGTTCACTGCATCCAACGGGATTTGACAGGGAGCGGAATCACTGCAGGGGGGGGGAGAACAGTGACATCTACCAGGACAGGTTGAGATTTGTCGCGAATTTGGTCTGTTTACATAAATCGGGCTTGTAAGGCCGATTCAGACTGTTTGTGTTTTCTAAGCAGCCTGGACTTGTGCTTGTGCGCTATCGTGATAATCCTCCCTGCTCTCATGAAAGTGTTAAAGGGCATTGACTGCATGAAACCTTTACATTAGTTTTTAATTTGTTTTTGCGTACACAAACATCTATTCATATTTTCTGACCAATTCAAAGTAGCCACTATTTTTATCGCTCCAACTATCTCTTGTCGTCTATTGCATGAACGAAATTGGAGATCAAGTGATTCCTGTTTTTGGCAATCATTAGCTTCCCAAACACACTCTGTTTCCTGAACGGAACTAAAACCCAGTGTGACCAAGTGCACCCCAAAAGCAAACTTTGCCTTCGCTGACTTGCAGCCCATAAATTCACTGAGGTAGTGGTGTCCCAGTAGTTCAAATGCGATTACAAAACTCGAATGTGAAACTGCTAGATGGCAATCAATGAAGCCATTTAGAGTCGTTTCTAACACTCCTCAGTTCGCGTAAAAATGGCTAATGTATATTTTCTATTTCTCCTGGCCGCTGCTGAAATTTCTCAACATAATTTTCTAATCCCATTTAACGGCCCACAAGTAATCAGCTATGTGCTTAATCTACACTAAACCTCGCACAAGGCACAACTGAAACAAAACAGAAAGAGGCGAACAAGCCTGTTTTCATTTATTCAAAAGCATGTCCATGCATAACAGTTTACTAGTTGGGATGCAGAAAACTGTCTTGCAGAAGGGCCAACAATATAATGATAAAATATCAGTTATTAGTCCACAAGGCAGTACCTGGAAGATGATAGTTATTTATTGTGAATAGTTGTCAAAATAGAGGTAACTTGGCGTTCATTCAACAAAATGTATCATTTGGAACGAGTTTTCAGAATTTCCACATGCACAAAGGATGGGCGATGGAATGACCCAACGGTAGATGCGCATTACTGCTGTTACCTGTTCCGAACACAGTAATTTCCTCCAACAGGTCTTGTTTACTTTTGACAGTTGAAACGAGCCTACAATTACATCCTTCTGCGTACTAATCACCAATTTGAGTAGTATATCACTTCACTGGCATTGATTTTATCTTGAGACGGGATGTGAGATTCAAAATGATTCAGAATGTCTATTCATTTCTTCTGTCATCGTGATCACTTGGGAAATGTGTGTATGTGTGGGCCAGGGAAATTCAAGTGTCTTCACAACTTGTTTTGGGCCACTCAGAGAGCAGTTGGGCAGAGGGACTCCCACCGTTGGTGCTGTGACCAGCACTCAACTGCAAAACCTTCTTTGATAATCAGCTAAGAGTTATATATGGTTGGTGGGGTGGTGGAATTATACACGTCAGCTATCCACACGAGCAAACAAAATTTACCCTGCTCGCAATACCTGTCTTCTTGCCGATCTTGTTCAAGACATGAAGTGAAGCTAGTGAATGGCAGAAAACGAGGTGGGGCAAATTGACTTCAGAGGTATTGGTTAGAAAGAAATGGTTTTCCCATCGGAACATTGAAACCTTGTACAAAGTTAAAGAATTTTTAGCAAACGAAGTACTTGTACTTCAAGTTACATAATGGCGTCTAGTAAATTAATTTATTGCTTAGGTTATTGAAGCCGATTGAGGAAGACGATAACCTGTCCTAGACATAACTGGGAGTGAAACTGATTATAGTATTTCACAGAAATTGAGCTCGGCAATTGCAGAAACTCAAACTTGCTGTTTGACAAAACTTTTGTATCCTTGTCAACGAAAGGGGAATAATCTGCGGTCCCCATTGCTAAATCAAAGATGAAGAAGTTGTGAATGATAGACGAGTTGATTTTCAACAAACATGATCTTATGGAAAACCCAATACAGGGCTAATGCTACGATGAAGATTCATTATTTAACCTTTGCAGTGTTGAATTTATACTGCTGTCGTTATTTAACCACGGTCGCCGTTTATCTCCGGTTACGCTGGATCTGAAAATGTGGCAGGCATGTGAAAGAAAACATCATATGCGGTTAGGACTGACCAAGTCTTCAGGGAAAATCGAAAATTGTACAAAAGAATATGTATGTTTCAGTTGTGCAACTCTCATTCATTTACCTGAACGAAACCAATTTTCAGTTTGTGAGAAGTAGGACACAACTGAGTTGACGGAGACATTGTTACAGTTATTTGAGATGCAACACAACATTACTTATCACCAACTGCACTGTTTTGAACTCTGAGCTTTGGTTTTATCTTAATAGTTATTATGGAGCTAAAAGCAACTGACATCTACCTATGTAGACAATGTCTTAATTTACTGAAAGAAGAATTCCATAAACGAACTTTATTGACTTAGTTGTGGACTAACACTCACTCGGAGAGCTTCCACACACATGATGGAGAAATACGTTTGCGAGGTTAACAGACGTATTTTCCTATTTGCAGTGTTTACATTGAACAGACAACTGCAGATTGAAACTTAACAAGATTTACCTATGCAAACCGCAAGTTTAAGAAATTTTCAATGTACCTAATTCCCATCACATTGTCCGTTGCTTATTATTCACGAGGCCCGAATGAATGTTCACTTCAGTGCCTTGTCATATGTCCGTGAAAATGTCCTCTCCTTTTTCTCCAAAATCCATCGATTGTCCTACACATCTTATTGACTTAGCTTCACATATAAACGAGAATTTTTACGTGAGATAAGGAACTAGAAGAAAATATTCCGGTTAGAGATTTTGCTGTTAACTGGGATCCCGTAATAGTTCCGTTTTTATTTCAAAATGACTAGCAAAGTCTAACATCACGAGAGCTGAGAGGAGAGAAAATTAGAGAAATTACTGTGATTGGTTATAATTTAAGTAATAAATGAGGTAAGAAAAATCAGTGTTCCTTCCAACCTCTTGGGTCACGAGTATCCCGTAAGCCTTTCCTCATGTGCTTCGACTGCTTTAATCCACATTATTTTCCATAAATTCTTGGTTGATGAATATTAATACTAAAACGAGTGTGAAATACGGACATACGGAATAATGAACCGGAAAAAATCTGAATTAAATAACTCCTTCACCTTTCTAAAGATATTAACATCTTCAGGATAGTGTTAACAGGAGCAACGGAACAGGCTCACAATGAGCTTACAAATGTGTTACAACATGTTATGTGAATCCGTAAGGCAGTGTAGGGAGCTGCTCATTTTCGGGATAGTGTATTGGCGTTCCTTGTGCAGTCCAAGAGTGGTGCACAAACTTATCCCGTCCACGATACACAAGACGATTGAAACCGACATGCAGTGCCTTCCAGTCTTTCATTTCACCTTTTATTTTCCATGCATCAGGCAATATGCCATTTTCTGACAGTGTATCTTAGGCGCATACATTGTCATTTCATTTAAACGCTTCTAAATGCTAAAATGTATATCCGCAAGTTAACCTCAGTCGCAGAACCTACTGAAACCGTCGGTCTTTGATTATCCTCATAACATAAACAAACATCAAGAAACGGGCAAAAAACGTTCCTTCTTTGAAAAATCTGTGTTCTTATAGTAGATAGATTCATAAACTGAAACAATGCAAACTTTCTATGCTAGCACACCCCTCCTCCTCTTTCACCCAAACCCAAATCACTTTGGTAATGACTCAACCACCCATTGCATCCTCCTAAACACGTGTAATTATGTAAACGTCCATTTATGATATTCTTATGATAAAATTCTACTTATTTAGCGTGCGTAGACAGCTGATTGGGAGCATACGAAATTGAAGGTCAATATCAATCCTGCTCATATTGTGTTACTTATTTTATTCAAATGCAAACTTTGTTATTGTATAAGGTATCCTTTTTATATCAGTAAGTTTTGTTACTTGGGCTCTACTACCATCCATGACTTTTCTTGATATTCTTACAAAGGATTCTGTTATACTTCATTGTGAAACACATTCTAATTCCCCTCTCAGTACTGCTTTAGCCGCCTGTCCTCCATTGCCAGAACCACATCTATTTCTTGCTCCTTAGCCTGTCGGCAACAGTATTATCGTGATTCCGACGAGCATACTTGAATTTTCAGAGGCAAAAAATGTTCTGTTTGTCTAGGTCATTCCTGCTATATAGAACGTAAATATCAGCAATCTAAATGGGACGATCTTTACTTGTTATGATTTTGATGGTGAATGTCTTCTGACTCAAACCCATGACAACTCCTTTATGAATTCCTTCTTCTACGTTTTTGATCATTACGAATAACACATCAAACGTCAAGTAACAACAAATTGATAAATAAATACTATATTCCACTATCAATATAAAGTTGGTTTGAATATATACAATATTCAAATTGTTCGATTTTTTTACTACGTTTGTTCGTGAAAAATTGAAACCTGAAATTTCGATATTTACTTTGGAAGGAGTTTACATTCACAGCAATTATTCATTTGTGTATCGTTCCACTGTTGCACTGCGGAATCGACTGTACAGGACCGGAGAACAAGGTTCTTGTCACAACAAAATCTATCATGCGCAAATGATGAAAACAACAAATTGATCGGAATGAATGAATCCAGAACGAGGGAATCTGAACAACGCGATCGTGTCAAAATCAGTTCAACGGATCAGAAAAACTTCAAAGGATCAATCATAGCAGGCATAAATATGACAAAGTTCACTAAATACATTCAAAACAAACATCAACCTAATTGGCAGTCTTTTTTCTACGATTTCAGCATCAAACTAAATCACTGGAATTGTTTGAGTCTACTTTGCTGCTCTTTAGCTGTACATTCTTGTGACACAGATTACGTGTCTCCCACCACCGTAAAGCGTGTGAAGTGCTGAAATGCTGTTCTATTCATACTGCCGTATGTCATCCCTGATCATTCTTTACTACATTTTGGGGGACTTTGATCTGGAATCAGTGACAATCATTTGAACATGCCATGTGATTTTATTAAATGCGTTAGATAAGCGCAAACGTTATCAGTCTTTTCAACCGTAAACCTCAAACATTTGCTCTGAACACTGTTTTCAAACATATATAAACATATGCAACACAAATTTCATTTGAAGCTCGGAGAGTGAATTTAAAGACAAACAAGGTTCAGAGAATCATTGCGATGAGTCTGTATTACACATACATGACGAGTGACAAGGACCGCCAAACCGGTCGTGTGTTTCTGGGAATTTCGGTCCGTTTATTCATACACTACTCATTATAAATGTATATATATATTTAACCGAGCTCGAAGGAGCATACGAGATATATAGATGATATATTTGTCATTTGTGACTCCAAAACGGATGTTACTAAACTCCTGTAAGCATTTAAGAACACTCATCCGAGTATGTTTGTACTGGAGACAGAAAAAGAGAACTATCTCGCTGTTGCATACATTGGACTTCAAGCTTGCGGAGGATGTCCATATTAAAAGAGGAGTATGTCGTAAGAGCACTATGATAGTACACATATTTCATAGTTTCGTTCCAGTGAGATACAAAGGGAATTTAGTGCAATGTCTAGCTTACAAGGGGAAGAGAGTTTGTTGTCCTGAGAAAATAAATGACGAGCTGACCCACATAGGAGATATCCTCTAGAGCGAAGGCTATCCAGAAGCGCTAATTCGACGGCATATAGAACCAAAATCAAACGACGTGAAATGCCGAATAAATAGAATGTAGGTGTTCGTGAATGTTACTTTCAAGGCATACAAGCATTATAAGCTCTAGAATATCGGTTATCCATAGGTAATACCAACCTTTTTCCGGCGACGAATTTGAGGTTCTTATCGAGGACTATGCCTTTCATTGTTCAACAGTTTGAGGATAATTTGTCTCACCAGTCCCAGTCCTTTGTCCTATATCAGTTTATGTGCACTTTTAGTACTCAGTTTATCGGACAAACAACCAGATGTTTGTCCAAGAGAATATCTAAATATTGTCTGAGCGCCTTCGGAAAAAGAACAGTGATAAACTTCAAAAGATCGATCGTGCAACATCTGGTTGGCATTGGACACAGGATTGACCCAGGAATACGATTTGAAAGTTTCTTCGCAGCACCTAAGAACCATACGAAGGGATTACGTAAGAAGCTCCTGACAACTGCGGAATCCATAAAAACTAGGATTAAGAAGCCAGAGTTTTGCAAGTGACGCAATCTGGTTCAAACGCAGCTATAACCACGTCCATAAAAGTGATTTCTCAATGTGATCGCTTTTCCATTATCCCGCTTTCCGCATGTACTGTCTTTTCTCTCTCACACATTCCCGCTTGTTCGTGACTAACACACTACTGATTTTGTGGCAATTTCACACTTTTTCTTTTTCCCTATCCCCTTTCCGTGACCCAGATACAATCATTACCAGCTTATGCCTTGTATTAATCTGCGATGGAAATATTTGTGATGACTGACAAACTGGATACTGTAAACTTGCATTAACTGAATTATATATGTAAAAACCTGAAGTGATACATCGAAAAGAAATTGGTTCGTGTTCCCACTTTGTTCTTCTTTCCAAGTTATCTTCGTAAAATGTAGTTGTCTGAATGTCTTTTTACTTTTGTTTTTAGTTATTGAATATACAAATGTACAATCAACATTCAGTAAGTGGTCCGCGGAAACACAAAGGCTACCTGGGAAGACTGGCGGCGGCGGAGCGTTTCGTACAATAATTGTTATTACACTTATTACACACGGTACAACTTTGGGGATTTTGCAAGTCTTTCAAACTTTAGACTACAAAGATGATTTATTCCCATGGGCTTTCGTCCTAAAATGGCATAAATATATGGGAGAGAACATAGACTGATGCTCCCAAACTACTCGCACAATGCACGTTTCACATGTTGTTGTGCACCAAGCGATCTTCAAAATCACAGCCCTAAACCCAATAACCGAAACGGGTATTTGATATCCAATACGTTGAACCGTATCATTAGATCTGAATGTTCCTTGTGAATGAACGCAGCAGCTTATGTGCAGCAATTCGCGTTTTGTATGCTTCAAGTGTCGCTCAGCACTGAACAGCTTTCAAGCCACTTTTCTCTTGTTCTCACACTAGTTACGAGGGATTTATACAGCGAATACACTTAATCTTCCAGCCCCAAAACGTTTCTCAAGTATTCCACTACTGTTGCTTCTTTGTGGTTCTCCCCCTTTTGCGTATTCAGCTTATTTGCTGAAATATTCAACAATGTCTATAATCTGTACTATCCTGTATTTGTCTGTAACTGCAGAATGGTATCTTCGCTGTCAAAATCATTCAGCTGACAAATAGACCGGTCTCACAAGTCCAAAGACTCAGTGCCTGTCAAATATCATTCCAAAGCTGAAGTAGACAGACTATCTACATCGTACTTGTGCACTATAACAACAGATAACGTACCTTTTGAGGTATCAAATTGCTTTGCGGGACCAGATCACAAACTCAGAATTGACAATGTTAACACTGATTTTCCTCGCTCATTCAACAACGACCTCCTCCCATTTGCCGTGTAAGATATCGTTCAATTAGAGACTGTTTCAAATGAAGAAATTTGAAAGCTTTCGTGTACAGTGAAATCCACGTCTGATATCGTTACCGGTGGTCTTTTATATCCGCTTTTAATATATAGAGCCGACGATGACGAAGTAATAACACTGTCAGTAAACACCTGCTCCATTTCAATCTGTTGGAGACCGGTCACCACGGTTTACACTCCAAACTCCACCGATTCCTTCGTTCCAAACGAACCACTTCGGTCTTTCTCATGGAAGCTCTGTTGGTCTTGCAGTAACAGAATTCACTGCCCTTTCGAGCATCTAGTTCTCTCTTGATGGTCCAAATGATTCGCTCTGGTTTGTATACAAACCAAACAGGTGCATGCTAAATGCAGTTTGCTCATTTGAAGTGAAAAACACCAAGTCTTCGAAGGACCCTGCGAAATTTGGACGTTGTGTATTTCTGGACTACTCAACCATTTTTAATTCTATTTCCCATTAACTCATTCGTAAACTGGAACAATCTGGTTACTCAAAAGCCACTGTTAGTCTGATTAACTGGTTATATTTCTGGGGGAAGTGAAACATCCAGGTTAGGTCCAAAGATATATAAACCTTTGGTGAACAATTCTATGATATTTCAACATATGGTTGTTTCTCTACACTTATTTTCTACTCATTTCTACGATATTTTTCATAATACTCTAGCATCTCTCAGCAAATACAGGCAACCATTCCCCATTCATAGGATCTTTTGAGATTTTCTTACAAAATGGATAACTTTCAACAACCTTCCACTATTTATTTTCTGAGTTTTAATTATTCTGAATGTTTTGAATATCCAGTTCAGTTATTAGGTTTGTTTTCCTCGTCGAATTCAGTATTGAATAACCCTGTACCGGTATTCTGGGTAATTTCGTGCTCTTTGTTTTAGTGTTTGTGAACTTCTTTATTTTCGAATTCAAAGTTTTGTACATTTTACTTTAATCTTCATGTGTTGTCTTTTATAATATCGTAACAAAAAATCTCAAGCTCCGTTGAGGTGGACTGATTACTATTAGCTCTGTCTGTTCGATCCCGCTAGATAAGTCCCTAAGTAATCGGTGTAAACGCCATTTTAATGCTTGTAAATGGTTTGTACATTTTTACGTCTCTCACTCATCCAATGCAGGTATCTACTTCTTGTCGTTCCCATCGGTCTATTAGATCCTATTGCCATTGAGTACCGTCACGCTTGAACATATATATTAAATCTACGCTACCCTTTTTGGCACGTATTTCGGTTGACAAAGTACCGGTTTCTGATGAATTTTTGAAAACTTTCAAGACTGTGATTTCTGTGACTACGTCTGACAGAAATGAAGACATTACACTTACAGAAGTCATGAATATGATACGATGCAACACAAAATAATTCAGCAGTTTCGGATCTAAACCCGGGCTTAATGGATCATTATTGAAATGCACTACTGTTTGGGCTATCAGCAGGTGGCAACATTTCAACACTACACGATAAACATATGTTGATCTTACTCGTGCGACATCGTGACTTTCGTCAAATCTCTTTCTACCAATGAATTGACATTCGAAACCTGATCGTAACATCCAAATTTGAGCCAAATTAACTATTAGTACGATAAGTTTCAGAACATTTCAATACAACATAAATTTAGAATCAAATGCACTTTACTCAGGGCTGTCAATGTGAAAACATTTGATATAGAACCGAAATATATTTCCCAGTTCAGATTCTTGTAGCACAAGTTCAATCAATAGCTGTAGGTCTCTTCATTCATTGTCTTTGAGTGCTGTGAATATCCTCAGGCCCTGACTAATGCACACCTTATTAGGAGGGTTCTGAAACATAAGTACTCATGGATCGGTTCAATTTCGGGAGTTGAATGTTTCGTTTGGTTGTGAAAACTTGCTTTCTTTGGTGAACAAGACTTGAACTTCATCTGACAAACTAGTACACCGACTCTGTGGGATTCAAGAAGCAAACTATTGGATGTGCGCCGAACTCGAGGAGACTTGATTTTGACCTATCGAATACTGCAGAACCCGAACCATCCCTGTCGATCGCTGCTTATTTTGTCGAAAAATGTACACCTAAGGGGACATCGTTTCAAACGACTGATTCCCAAGTGTCGACTGGATTGCCGGCCCCAGTCTTTTGCTGTCAGAGTATGCAGATCTTGCAACACCCTTCCATCTCATGTCGTTTGTGCACCCACTATTGAATGTTTCAAGCAGAGACTCGACGAAACCTTGGAACACCTCACATTCGTACACCACCAAAAGCAAATGGAAATTCACTATAGCTTACATTCTCTTTTATCTCCTACCCTGAACTCTAAGTGACTTCTTTTTCGACGTGTAACGATTTATCTGCGTAAATATCCTATGAGACAAGAAGCACGAGCTTGTAAGTTATTCCAATATTAAAACTTTGACTTTGAAAACTCGAAGTTCTGTTGCTTTTAGAATATTGTGACTTCATGAAAAATGTTACATTCTGATGTAAATATAGTGAAATACACGGTCATAAACAAATTGTTCCTAAGAATCCCAAAATATTGTAAGGTGTACAGAAAAACAATTGTTTTTATGCATCATGTTTGACCCAGGTTTTCGAAATTTGAAGTCCATCATACTCTTCCAAAACACTGAACTACTTTTACTGATGACAAACAATAATCCGTGAAGCGAACGTCTGTCCGAAACTCCCTCTACTGGACTCACATGGAGAAATGAATAGTTGTTAAACAGAGGTTTTTAGCCGGTGTTAAAGTTGACGACACGCGGTTTGCTCCCATTGGAAGACAAACAGTACGGATTAACCTTTAATTAATTAATTTAATTATACTTTGATTTTCGGGGCACGTTAGTAGTGCATGCACTCCCGTCGAGATCTGAATTCTGCAATGAAAACGGTCTACAAATCCTTCTTCTGTGACTTCACATGTGCCAATGCGACAACTAACTGTCTAATTTTATTTTTGAGGGGTCACTTTCTACTTGAACAGAATTCGGTTTCATAAATGTTTTCCATGATGAGTGCCCATGCAAGGTGAGCTAAGGCCAGGCCGGTGCAAAATTCAATCACGAATATTTTACTGTTCCAAGTACAGTACTCTATTTGTAGACTTAGATGCCTCATGTCAGCCAGCATTCTTATGCAGCATGCTTTCGATTGCTCAGCGCGGTGAGATATCATCTTACGGAGTATCTCCGGATAACATTGTTTCACTAGTTTACTTGCCAATTTTCCGTATACGCATAGTCAATCTTATGCAGATCTTGTGGTTGCACGAATGCGATGTATTCAATAAAGCCGGATGACTCCAAGAGGTCAACGTTTTGGGCTATAAGTAATCTTAATTCTTAGTCATGCTACGGAGCTGCTAACTGTCCACTTCAGTGCTAAGACACGAGTTCCTGCTTGCAGTCTGAAGGTTTGTATTTTGTTGCTGAGGGGCTAAAGCGTGCGATCTCCTCGCCACAAACAAAATTAACAGTTACCATTTGTGTTATTTCTCTGCCATTACAAAACATCCAGTAGCACATTTGAGTTTAACACAATCTCTTGTTAGGGCTGGAACTCCCAGTTAAAATGTCAGTATCTGTAATTTAGTACGTGATGCCTGTGGCAGGGAATCTAGTAATTCGGCAACGTTACCTTGCAAAATCTGACTTTTATTGATCTCCAATCACGCTTCGTGTAGGGCAGCCCATTGTGAATGAAATCAGTGGGAATACCCCTATAGACAATTTATTTTGAACGTACTCCTCAGGTTTGGGGTTTGAACCTGTCTCCCAATGCTTTTTGGATACATAAGCAACTTGGTATGGAAAAAACAATTACCCGACCACATAAGTGGAATAGAGAAAGAGAGAGATTACGAAAAACATAAAACTGCATTCCATCGATTCCCCACCACCCACTCATCCGACTTTGCCAATCGTTCAACTCAGTGTCATTCTATCTGGTTTCTGATCTCGAAAGTTTGGGTGCACTGGGGAAAATAGCACACTGAATAAACTGTTCAGATAAGATAAATGTCTTAGAATTTCTATAATTACCCGTGTTTGTTTATTCATATAAATATATAACTTTGATAAATAAAGTTAATTGTTTTAAAGTATCAATTTGGAAACGGAATATATTTTCTCTATTAATTTTGTTTTACACGAAACAGGTCAGCTTGTTTATAACAGAGAATGATTTAGGTCGATGCCTATTGGTAAACATTAGGTTTTTTCCGTCCATTCGGGGCGATTTTTTACCTGTCTGTGGTTATGCAACACTTGAGCTTTGCTGCATCTGACAGTTTCACGAAGAAGGTACAGCATTTGTCACACCGTGACACAGACGACTTACCATGAATCGCTAGCCAATTAATTTTTCAATAGACGAAGTGAATAACTGCTCATTCATGTATGACCTTGTTCAAAACAACACGTCTGGAAACGTCCCGTGTTGTACTCAAGAATTTCAAAAGAGATTTTCGGCGTGTGTCAGAAGCAGCTTTCAGTTTCCCAGTTGAAACAACGTGCTACGGACTACCCACTGTAACAAATGACGCTTTGTTCTAGATTCAAATTTGACATACGCGTGTGTAAAACAGAACATTTCTCACTCATAAGTTATCCGTTGCCCTCGTTTTATTTCACACTGGTAAAAAAATGTGTATGGTCTTGTTCTTATCCATCGGCTACGTGGATATACACACTGCATGAATTAACTGCTTCCATCATGGTGATGCACCAGCAGGTTTGTAGTAAAAATTTAAACGCCCTTGTCCGTGGTCATTCACTTAATATCTCTATCTATTTATCTATCTATCTATCCATCTATCCGTCTATCTATCTATTTACCTATCAAACAATCACTTTGTATATCCATGTATATACAACTTTATTGTAGCACTGTATCTTGATGCACATTCTCCTTAGGATGTTCTTTGAGGAGAGTGAAAAATTCAATTCATATTTGAATTCGTGTTCACCTTATCGTTCTGGTGAAGAATAGATCCTTCTTATATGCCTGTTAGCTTTGAGTTTGTGTTGACTTGCAGAAATACGAATTACCTGTTCAATTTTTATACTTCATTCCATAAACGTTGGATAGAACACTGATTCATTCGGTCTAATTACAGTGTTGGAGAAGAAGCGTAATATATGACATGAGAAGGTAATCATCTTTGTCCAGCTTGTTTGACTATTTCCGATTTCAAATGTACTAAAGTTGGACTGGGAAGCAAAAAGTAGGATAGGCATCCAGAAGCTTTTCATTTGGCAATGTGTGGACTAATAAAGGATGATTATAAAGTTAGCCATTTAAACAGTCTGATATTAACCCATTCAGGAAAGCTTCCCGGCCACACACAACTTGCCTATCCGTGGTTTACATCCCAAAACTCAGTTTTCTCATTTCATGAACACCATGCTTGCATTCTCTTCACACCAGCCAATCAACACTAACAAAATTGAACGTTTCCTCCCCAGAGATTAATCTGTTCCATTTTCATCCTGCGCTACATAGTTTTCTGTCTATTTCACTCTTAGCGACACGTGGTTCCGAACTAACCGGTTTAATTGTCTCTTATCGCATAAAAAAATTCCAAGCGTTCTGAAGTAGCTGTTGTATCCCGGTTATACTCACACCTGGACACTACATGTGTCTCAACCGCATATCACACATTACTCAGTTTTCGGCAATCGGTTCCTGGATTCTTTTCCCACGCTGAGATAGCTTTCTCATTCAGCCATCGCGATTATTCCAAGTCCAGGTTCCGGACAAAACCATTCTTCACTCGCTCATCACACTTCCTTGTGAATCAACACTTGCTTACGCTCAAAACGTGAGAAAAATGAAATATGTAAAACATAATTTTCCCTCTAACCATTTTATCACCACAAGCAGACATATGTGGGCAGAACTGATATTGGCCTTCTATTTCGCGTGCTCTCCTTCAGCTGTAAACGCACATTTATATGATCATGTAAAACGAGAAGCATAAGAGTTGAAATGAGTCATTTGAACAAAGTGGTGGACAATTGAATTGAGTGATTTGTGTTTGGTTAGGAGTTGAGGTCAAGTTGGATGACAAAATTTGATATGGAGGTGAACTAGTCTGAAAGATGTGGTGAATCTGTTGGAATGAATAGATACAATTCGAGGTGACACGTCTTTTTCATTCAGATTAGTGCGTGTGAGACAACGAAACGTCCCTTAGACAATCGTTAGTTTTGCGGCATTTCGACGACGTGTGTTAAACGTCAGGTTATGTTTGTTGTTACATCATCTCCCTCGAAAGGCAGTTCTATGTAGACGTCTTTCGTCTTAGCCGATCGGGAATGAGGCTCGGCGTTTGTTGGCATGCTCTACTCGTGAATGAACGTGATGGGATAACCACCACATAATCACCACATCGTTCAGACTAGTTCACCTCCATATCAAATTTTGTCATCCAACTTGACCTCAACTCCTAACCAAACACAAATCACTCAATT
>UZAN01044413.1:15753-32001 GCA_900618425.1 Echinostoma caproni | reverse complement strand
CCCCGACTTTGATGTCACTTCGCTTCCCCATCCCTCTGATTGGTCCTCACCGCCCCTTAAATAGCGCTGTCTATATACACATTGCATTCCTTCTCTGATTTCCAAGAGTGTTTTCCTGGCACGTTTGCTCTTGTCGTACTGAACCGATAGTTCTGCCCAGACCGGGTTACCACTAATTTGAGGTATGTTGTATTTCCATTGATTCACGATTCACTAAGCAGTACACGTAGATTTCCCAGCCTTATGTTCTGACGCGAATTCGGGGTTTCGGAGATGGCCGACCGTATCTGGTCATGCGATAAGGCACGGATCAGTGATGGAACATTTTAATCCCATGGGGTAAACAGGACAAGAGCGACTATGAAGTTTATCATTGTGTTCTTGGAGGAGGAATGTGAAAACTACGCAACCGAAACACATGCGATCGGTGACGGACGGAAGCAATTAAGAACGGTGTTGCACTTTCTACACTAGCATACTGGCATTTTTCAAAGACATTTGGTCGTTGAATACGTGGGTACTATTTATTGGTGTGACCTCAGGTTGCCTCGCAAGACACGTTTCTATTATTCTCACTTTATCTTACTCATTTTCACTCCAAAACGTATGACTGTAAACACATATGCGAGCGCAAACCACTGTTTTTATTAATTCTCAACAATGACCATTAGGACACGGTCTGAAAGCAGACTAATGTCAGGCTATTACAAACCGTACAAACACTACTAGTCAATGTTGTGAGTCAGGGGTTGGGGCTTCGATTACTAATCCAAAGGTTCCTTGTTCGCACCTTGGCAGGGACAAAAAATAGGTGCGTGTTGTTGACTGGTCCCATCCAGGATTAAACAGCGATCCACTGCTTATTAATGACTGTTATGCACAATGCGAATGAGAAATTAGGGAACTCGTGAGAAATAAAACCGATAAGACAAAATCGATGAACATTCCGATGTGTCTGGGAATTCGAAAAATTAACAAATGCGAATCATGTTCGAAAACAACTGCGCACCCTATCACGTGTTTTCGGCATTTTCAGTTAACTAGATGGCTAACACCTTAAACGAATTTCCTCATTTCTGCTGGCAAACGGAATTAAAGAAAACCTGTGACTTCTAAATAGAACAAGGAAATATGAAGCAAAACGGAATCTAGGCTGGAATGCCGATATGGAATGAGTATACAAATCCGTTATTCAGGTACACATACATGCAGTGGAAACTGGAAAAAATCACAGGCGTGTGGTATGGGAAAACGTTTAATATGTCAATCTCTGTAGATTACAAGGTTCATCGGACGGGGGTTGTAAAAAACGGAAAACATCGGATTTAGGGCACAGATTGCAGGCTGACCTCTTTTTGTTTCTGAGGTCAAAATTTGCCCGATTATTATCATGAATGATTAAACACGTCAATAGTTTTTAAGTGAATGATTAAAGTACAACTCCATAGTATTAGGTCGAACATAATCGCGGGCTTGAAGACCATCATACATCAAGGAGCGTTTTCCTTTATAATTGAATGTTTTCCTCCACAGTGATAAGAAAAACGAGAATCTGGACGGAAGAATTGGTGTTGTTCGGATGAGCGAGGGAATGAATGAAAAAGGAGCGTGAGAACGCAAAGGGCGAGAGATGCACACCATCGAATCAGAGATAGGAATTCATTTTAAAGAGGAATTTGTCCGATTCACTGCAAAAAAATCCCCTCCGCCTAAATCGATCAAGTTGATCTAACCATCAGGATCTACCTAAACATGAAAGCAACACAGTTTGAAAGTCAGTATGATCAGTTGTGTGCACCGAAACCTGCTGCACTGGATAACCATCGCCAGTTGGGAATGAGCACGGCCAGTGTTTATCCATTAACAGCTTGTGCTAGCCCCGAAGCCACATGTAACCGGCGTAAATGCAAGCAAATTCGGTTGTACCTCGTGCTGATACAGATGAACGTCATGCGAGCAACTATCTCAATAAAGATCTCGTGTAACGTGTGTGGGGGGGAGGGTCGCATAAGCCTCATGCACAAAACATCATGTGATTTTTACAAGCTCTAGATCGAATTGCGCACGGCGACATCAGCCGATGCTATTACCAAAACAACTTTTTGGTTTTTTTTAACAATTCAAGAAAATTTCTCCCCATTTTCCGACGATGTTTTCAAGTTTTTCTTAAAACTGCGCTTGAATCTCCCACAAACTCGTAGGTTGTCATTTTATGACAGAACGGTGAAGTGTCAAGCTGGACACCGCGTACCGTTTATGTTATCTGATTTATAGTGAGATCCACTGTACTGTACACAGACTACGAACCTCACNCCCCCCCCCCCCCCCCCCCCCAAATGCACGAATTTAACTTTTGAGCGTCCGAAATGAACCTGATAGCAGAACAGTTTTGGTGATTGCGCAGCCCAACCGATGAGGTTGTTGTAGAGCCAAAACTATCCCGGTAACCGTTGGATTGTGATCTATTTGCTTGCGGTAAAAAACCCCAACCAAGTACCATATTTACTAGATGGGAACACCACATGCATGTGAGCGCGACCGGCGAAAGGCAACACCAATAATGTTTTTAGCCGATGGCTCATCCGAGAGTGTATTTATATGATTTTTTTCTCCTCCGCATGTTTGGATGGGATTCCATGGAACCAACGCTTATAAGAACGGAAAACAAACGATTTAACCAGGATAGCTTAGACGATTTTACTCCGTAATTAAGCCAATGCCGTAGGTTGTATTCGACAAAACGGGAGGATGGAAGGCCCTCTATTTGCAATTACCATTGCCCTAATCTGAGCAACCTGGCAATATTCCGCAAACACGCAAATCATGGAACGTCTTTCTTTTTACAAAGATTATTGTACCATGACTTGTTTGGCACATAGTCTGGATTTAGACGTGTGTGAAAATTATGTGTATATATATATATATATATATATATATATATTCAAAGGTGACAACACGACTGAGTTACAAGACGAATCAATCAAGCGTTGAATCAAGTATTTAAAACTTCTGAACTGCGCATCAATTCCACCACGCCTACAGTAATACGGGTCCACCCCAAAGATACCCCCCCCTCCTCATTTAAGTTGAACCTATGTACCTTTGCGTGCTCCATTGCGTCTGTGGAGCTAACTACATCGGCCTCGTTATGAAGCAGCTGTCAAAGAAGAGACGCCAACACCACCTTCGCCGGTTTAGACACGGTGACAGCGAAAAGTGCTCTCTACCAACACTTACTAAAGTCANCGGAGCTTAGTTATTCTCGATTGAGCTTTCAGTATCATTTATCACACACCATCAAAACGACTTCGATTTATCATCCTACGCACAGCCAAGGCGATCGCTATCCAAACGTTGAACGACCCCCCCCTGCCATACACACACGTGATCAGAAGCATTTCGTTCGGGCTCGAATGAAGAAGAACAACAAAACACCGCTAGGGGGCGCATCAACGAAATAATCCAGATGAGGATCTGGCAACCAAATAAGCTGTCAGTGCATAGTTTGATACAATCAAAACCAGATCGAAGAACACAAATAACAACTATATAATCGTAATGGTTAGTTGATAAATTTATCGAAAACTAGCTTGTTTCACCTTTCAGTTTCAGTTTGAACAACCATTAACCACGCATATTCGTGCGCCGATTTTGGTTGCTGTCTTTTGGCTGCCCACTTGGATGAAGAACAGGAGAAGAAAGGAAACTTGAAAGTGGAGTCGAAAAGAAAATGGAGAAGTTCAGTGGTCCAAGGTTGCAAAGAGATTGAGAAGATGCACGAACGCCACTGGTTGTGACACGCAGCCATATCACTCAGTGTCTCTAACCATCGGTTACCATCATCTCGAGGTCCCCAGCCAGGGAGCCTAACAGGACCTATGTGACCCAGTTTCCTGGTTAGGGTTTCCATACCCTCGTGCCAGGTCCTAGCTTGACCATCCTTGGCTTTTTTCCTCTCGGTGTCTGCTTCGGCGAACATCGCTCGCCGTGGTAACCTATCTGGTAACACATGTCCCAACCACCGTAATCTATGGAGGTCGACCACTTGCTCCAGTGGGCGACCGCGAATACTCAGAACTCTGCATCAACCCTCAGCATTGCTCATCCGGCCACCCCACCAGATTCGTGCAATGCTGCGTAGACAGCGGTGTTCAAACAACGACAGTCTGTCTTTATCCTGTTTATCCTTGTTTCACCTACCGGAATTCGTTTTCATTGTGACAATGGGCATTTTTTCATTTACTTAAAACGGGATATAAATGAATAACTCAGGTGTCGACTCCGCTAAGAGAGAACCCGAACGGAGTTGAAAGGTCTTTTGGGGTGCCGGAAGGCAGATACCAAAAATACTTACAGTGGTAGATGCTTTCAATCTACTCATTGAAGACATGTCGCTATGCTCTGAGGTACAATACACGAAAAGTGCAGAACTACCGCTATCGAAGAATGAACCAACGAAGTTTAGTGTAGTACGGTATGCGCGTGGAATATGTGACCACAGGATGATGATAAAAAACCAATCCGTTTCTTTCTGATGGGTGTTAGCTGCTTCCCAGAGTGATGATCCGTGACAGTCTTTGTCATATAAAGCATCATAATTCCATCAATCAATGATCGATCAGCCCGGTCCGCCAGACGAAACGCTCATCCTATTCACCAATCAGAGGTTTTTCAGGTCCCCAGACACAAATATAAAGATTTTAAGATCTGATTATCCACTCATTTGACGAGCAACTTATACCGCAAAAAAACAGGGGCGATCTAACAAAAGAAATGCCAAACAAGCCAAGCAGATCTGGTATGAAATTGTTGATGCTTGTAGACACAACAATAACGTATGTTTGCAATAAACAGTTAACGAAAATATCCAAGTAGACGAGCATCCTGTTCCTTGCGAATGCTTGAATAAAGTGCTGCTGTACCTATTTACTGTCGATGTAGTAAGTAAAGCGTTTAGAGAATTGCGCGGTCACTCAAACTTGGCTCCGAGAAACAGTTTTCCAACTGGGCAACTTTGTCAATTTCATGGAAAACTGTTGTAAATTATTCCATTTAGGCAAATCAAAACGACGTATCTTATTTCATTTACGGATAAACTGAAGTCCCGTGAGAGCCGCAAACAACCAATCAGATCACAAAACAAAAGGAATGTTTCACTCCTAAAAATAAACGCAACAACAACTTATACAAGTGTTGCTAGGGCGTCCTAACAGTAAGGTGTTGTCTAATTTTAGCAAGTCTTAACTCGCAGTTGGATTCGTTTCTCTGTGTGCTTTTCAAATCGATTCAATGTGCAGATTTCTCTCAAAGGAAGGAAAACATTTTTATTTGAAGAAACTGTCGTACTTTGAAAAACATTTAGTTTACACTAAAAGCTGCAATTTCTACAGTTAAATAACCAAATGACAGTTTACTTTGTGACGACTGTATGTATGTTTGCAAAATGGCCGCATGAGTAGCATGCATTTTACTTTAGGATACGCTTTATACTAATGTACAAGTTACAGCCGAGATCCTCCAAACGGGTAGGAGTCCGTCAGACAAGATCAATTTGCATCAGGGAAAGCGGTGGCAACTGAACAGCTGAATTTCGTACTAAGACTGTTCCAACCACCAGTTTACTCAGTATAAAGCGGATCCGGTGGATGGACCTAGTCGTGCGATGATGACATCAGAAGTTACAATCCATCAGATCACTGAAAGGTCAATGAGACTCGAAAAGCACGATAAATGAATCTTCTGTCGCCATCCCCGCACTTTTCCATCTTCCTTTTTCAACATTCCATGAATCACCCTATCCAACGTTTCTTGTTTAACCGAGCGAGCACGTCTCAATCAATGGTATGCATAGAAAGGCATGTAACTGTTGATATTGACTGGTCCTCCAAGCGTATTAGTTAGTTTCCAAAAGCTTCATTATCAATATAGGTAACATCCTCAAATGCCCAGAATTTAGCGGTTTTCAGTACTACACGCCCATATCCATAAAAAGCTTATTACACATGGTGATTGGTTACATAATGCTTGTTGGTTATTGTTGTTGAAAGCACAGGACTTTCCCTATTCACTGAAAGACTAACTAATGCATAAATTCTCAATCCTGCCTTGGCCTGGGCAACTTGGCTATATTCGGCCCATATGCAAATCGTGCAGCGTTTTGCTGCTTTATAAAGATTATTGTACCATGATTTGTTCGGCACACAGTCTGGCTTTAGATAGGTGATACATATATATTCTCAATACTATGAATGAGCGTCAAATAAGTTTCTGGACAGAATAAAACTACCATAGATAAGCTAACTACATTCCCTAAATCGCGTCTGTTTTTGTCAGCTTTCCAATGAGACGATCAGCGAACAACTATTTGGAAAATATAGTGATACTAACAGCACAAACAGGTATCATAAACTATTTTCACATTGTTCCAGACAGGGAGTGTGAGATCAATCAAGGAACATGTGAATCAGGACAAGTATAACACAGAGCGCCATGTACTTATTTCGAAAGACGTCACACGTGATAATAAAATACAGGTTCAATAAGTGAGCGGAGGGGATTTATCACAAACGGCCTTATCACGTGCTGTAATTTCAGTCTCGGAGTAACCATGTGAGTGTGAGGTACAGTGTTAGGCAGACAATAGCAGTGTATTGAGTTAAGCCCATTTGGTGCAACCCTTCACTTCTCACTTCCGTGGTTCTGTCCGTTATCGTCGACTTCGTGGAGCAATGAAAAAAGAATTGATCTAAACGATCAGCTGAGAGTACCAAGTCGACAGACGCGCAGGTATGACTACTTACAATGTTAAGTCACTCATCTTCCCTGATCACTGATCAGGTTAGTCTCTGGGTCCCCAAGCTGAAAGACTAGCAGAACCCGTTCAACCAAGTTCTCGGGTCAATGATTTCAAAGATACACGCTAGACCATGATTTAATAGCCCATGGCTTTGTTTCAACTATTTTCTACCTCAGTAAGAATGGCAAGTCTAAAGTGCAACAAAACACATAAAAGAACAATACTGGGTGGAAATTCCCTGCTGATGGATGAAGCCAGTCATACGAAATTCTGAAGATATCAAACTGATCTAGTTTAATACCAATTTTTATTCAATATAAAGAGAGAACCAGACAGCGCTGAAAATAGACTGGATCGTAGGTATCGACTTTCTCTGTCTATTTGGTCATCCCCAACTTTAGCTTAATCATGTGTGCTTACCAGTACAGTTTCCGGGTGGATTCCAAGAAAACGGTGTAAAACAAGAAAAAGGGAATGGGATACAAACCTGACATTAGTGGCTCTATGTTTCTGCAAAGAGAGCTGTCTTCTTTATCCGAGAGAGACAAGTCCTCGCGTGATGGTCGATCGGGCCTGGAAGATTCGGTGGGTAGTTGTTCGGAGGTCATTCGTGGTTGATCGAAATGAATTGCGTTCGGTGACCCCTCATCGCACTGTACGGATAAGGTGTACGAAATAGGTTGGTTCAACAGAAGAAAATGGGTGTGAACATAAAATAGTGAATGTGGATGAAAACGATTACCATAGGACATATTGCTCTATCAAGTGACAGTAGCGGTTGTAAACGATACAACAGAGAATAGAGTGAGGTAATCTCAAAATCGTAAATAATTTGAATGATCGGATTACTGAACTATCCATTACAGTTCATGTGAAGCAACTAGCTCAGTAGATGCACACGGTCTTCTCGATCATAATGAAAATGCACACATCAATGGTTTTATCTAAGCCTAAGTGACTAGCATCAAAGTCCAATGGCAAAAACGGGAGTGCGTGTTGACGTGAAGACAATCACTAAAGTCAAGCCGAGTAGCAACACTCAAAAAGCTATGCGTCCGGATTCACCTTGTGAGAAACTCAGTTGATATGCACTGTTAATGATTGTCGACAAGGACAAACATGCAAGTATACCGAGATTCCTAGGTTTTTACATGACACGTTAACAAGTCTCATGATGAACTCCGTTCTGAGATTGAGGGGCATCGAGTAAAACAGCAAACATGTAACCTGAAGTACTGAAGCATTTCATTAGGAGAAACGTCCCTAAAACAATTCATGCAACTTGTACGGTGCAACTAACCGATATTCTCAGAATAATGAAAATATTTTCAGAATTTCGCGAAACAATTACCAAGAGGCGTGTATTCAATACACTAGAAACTGATGTTCGATGAGCGTACTGCGCCACTGCCTTTTAGATAAGGGGATTTTGTCGAAGCCTAGCGACGAGATCCTTCATATCAAGGCGGTAACGCAATGGCTCATGAAACTGACTTCACAATCCACTTCAATGAAACGAGTATGAACCTGCGATCAATTTCGTTTTTCTTTCCGAGTTTTCCCTGCAACATTCAGGCTTTATTCGTAACCAGCATTTCTCTTCTCCGTCTCTGATGTTCAGGACAAGCCGTGATTTGAAACTTCCACCTCATTTGCCGATTATCAAAGCTTTCATTGGACCAGTAGATCAGGAAAGGCACATTATCACTTTCCTCCGTCCCTGAAGCTCTTCCAAGTTCATGGAATTCGACGAGCAGAAACTGATTAGAATTCGATAACGGGCAAGCTAGAAAATATGGTTCATGTGAGTTGCAAGCTTGAGTGATCTGATAACTATATTCGGCGTGCTTTTCGCATCTGAAAAGTGTGAAGTACTATCACAGGACGAGGTTGGCTCCCCCAACTCCCAACCTTAATCCAAAGGGGACATGGTAGAAAACATTGACAAATACTACTTCTTTGGCAGCTACATTTCCGCTGGTGGATCAATCACGCGTGGGGTGTCGGTATTCATACACACGACACGATGGGCACTTCCCGACCTGAGATATATGATACCACTGCAACATTTGGTTGTTCGTTAATGGTTGAGTGTATGCTGCTGCTACGCTGAGAGGTAACCGTTACGGAAACAGGACGAAGACAGACTAACGGTAACCGAACAGTGCTGTCTAAGCTGCGTAGCATGAGTTTGTTGGGGAAACCAGAGAAGCGATGGTAAGGTCAAGCGAAAAGCATTAGTTCATCAAGGGCGCGTAATGACACACGTGCTTCAGTCATCAATGACTATGACTGGGACAAGCCCTATGTACGTCATTGAATGGGCTTCTTCGATGTGCAATGCTTTGCGAGGTAAACAATAGTTGGAAGAAATGAAAGTAAAACCTAGCACAATTGTGTAAAAACCTTACCGTAGTATCTTGTCCTGTAGATCACATTAGGCTCCCCGACTGGAGACCTCGGGATTAGTCAAAAAGCCGGCTGAAGACACTCAGTGATTTAGCAGTGTTGTATACAGGAGCGGTCGAGTACCCACTTACTTTGGGAGTACATCTAGTTTAACTACGTTCTGCAGTTTAACTTGAATATTGCTGCCGCTTTTTTTACTTCTATCGCTTATTCCTGAATCATTGTTAGGTCGAATGAGTGGATAAAAGAAAGCAACCCAAAAACCGCCACACAAAAGTGTAAGGTCAATGGTTGTATGAACTGAAACTCGAAATCGTGCCCCGATGAGGTCAGTGCTGTACAAACTCACATTACACAAAAGTGATATTATCATGAATTGAAAAACCAAACACAAAACATAAAAATGTGTTAAAATACACAGTGAAAAACGAAACAAAACCCCATCCCCACTCTTCCAATTAATTGTTCTCATCACGTTGTTTTTTTTAATTAGTAACCATTTTACTTTTGTTGATGCTCTGCATCATTTCATCTTTTTCATTACACACTTTCATGTGATGAACAGCAGACGAGGTGAACCCCATATTCACGAGGATCTTCTGTTCAGTGGTGGAAACCTGTAATCTAAGCCCCGGGACGTGGAGTAATGAACCACATAAGGCCCTGATAGGTTAGACGTGGTATTGAACCGAACGACAGCAAAGCTGCCTACCACCAAATTTGGGTGGCGGTGACGGGGCTAGAACCTCGGACCATAGGGTCCAAAGCAGGCAGGTGACAGTGACTAAACCACTGCGCCACCACCAGGTTAAATGCGAAAATCATTAATACATCCAACCGTATACTAGCGTTCCACACTTCGATACGGACATTACACTTCAAGGGGCAGAATCAGTAAAGTGAATGTTCTGTTCGAATGCCGTAAGTGGTCGTGTGACAAACTGACTTACAATTCGCTTGGTGTGTCAATAAAAGCTTTTCAAGAATTGAACTGACCATATGATTCGAAGTGTTCCGTTAGTACGCTCGAATGCAATAAATCAAGTACGCAAGTACTGTAAATCATATATAAAAATAGTATGTAGTTTTATGCTTCCTGCTTTGCTTTATTGAAGAAACTACTGTACAGTCATTTTCTCGGAACGCCAAAGATATCACTCATCAAGTTATCTTTGAATAAAAAAGAGCGGGGAAGCGATTTCCTGGGAATTTGTTTATCTATTTATCTTTTAATCTCAGTCATTTGGTATTGGAAACCATTCGCTCGATAGAGAAAGCTATTAAACGTTTGTGATGCTCAAACAGGACTCGTACAGGGGAACCAGTTCAGTTGAACAATTCATTTGGCACTCGTTACTCCTGAGTTTGACCATGGTTTTCAATGATCCTCATGTGATGTAGAATAACACAGCGTGAACTGTCACAAGTGAAAACACTGCGAAAACAAATAGGGGTTGTATGTGTGAAAACCCACTGTTAACGGTAATCGAAGCATCGATCACAAACGAGTTAGCTCAGTGAAAGCACCGATTACGCGGTTATATTTCGATAGTTGAATTTGAAACCGGGACAAAGTACCCGAGATTGAAATAGTACCAGTCCTTGGAGTCTTTCAGGTTGAGGTCCGAAAGACGCGGCAACTGGTTTGTTTAAGACACTAAATAGTATAGCAGTAAGCCGAAGTGTTCTTGTTCTCATTTCGTTTCAGTACAACCATAAACCATGCACTCTCATGCACCCGTTTTGATTGCTGACTTGTGGCTACCCATTTGGATAAACAGGATGACAAAGACAGGAAAGTTGAAAGTAGAGCAGAACATAAAATGGAGAATTTCAGTGGACTAAGATTGCAAACAAATTTAGAAGATGCAGGTTAGTGCTTACGATACAGCCATATACTCAGTATCTCCATCCACCGGTTACGATCATCCGGAGGTCCCCAGCCATGAGACTGAGACTCCTGATCAGGGTCTTATTTTGGCCACCCTTGGCTTTTATCCACCCACTACCTGTCTCGGAAAACATCACGCTTCGCGGCAACCTATTTGGTGACACGAGTAACATATGTGACAACCAACGTAATCTATGACGGTCGACCACTTGCTCCAGGGAACGACCGTGTTTACCTGAAACTCTACCCTTAGCCTCAGCATTGTTTTTCCGGTTGCCCTACCAGGTTCGTGCAGTGGTGCGTAAACAGTGGGGTCCAAACACCGACAGTCTATCGTTATCCTGTTTTCTTGTTGGCTAAGTTTCTGTGCCACATAGCAAGGATATTGGATGTTGATGTTTCTCGCACTTTGGCGTGGACGACTTTAGTGATAAAGCGTTACATTACTTTGAAAATAGAGGTGTGCCTTTTTTATCCGTTAACAGTCCTCTCGATTTAGGTAAGGTGATATCCCCTGGACCTGTTATGTTATACTTTCACACAAGCTTCAGTTCAGACTATGTGGCAAACAAATGAGAGTACTATTATTTTTATAAAAAGCGTCCCTGATTTTCTCGAGGGCACGATACTGCTATGTTACCGAGGCCACATCAGATTTTCACAACCGGAGCCTTCGCTTGACCAAAGCCCGACCCGCAAAGAAGCGAGTTGGTGTGAAAACTGTAAGCCATTCGGGGCCGGCGTGCAGTTCATCGGAACATACGCCCTTTGGACGGGGTCAAACGTCCAAGGTATGCAATAAGTCTCGATACCCAATCAAGCCGGTGACCTTTAACACGACCAGGAAGGTGTTTGCGTAGTTCGTACACCTCTGCTTGGTTGGTTTAGAATCATGGCTTTTAGCCAACTCCCCTAGGTAAAGTGTCAGTGATTCAACAACCCGGTTATAGCTTCGGATATTGGCTTTTCGCAGTTTCACTTTGATGGCAAAAACATTTACGCCACGATAAGGCAGTCAGTGAGGCTTCCTCAGCAGAAGCTATTCGAGACGCTTGGTTGCATAGTAGCATTTCACGATGTGCAAGGGAGGGGTGACCTTGAACTCAGGGAACACAAAGATGTAATAAACTTTGTTGGATTGTCTGACAATTGGGGTGACTTAATGCGGAAAAAGCTCTGAATTTTGAAGATCCGAAATACTCATTCGAAACTATCAGCAGTTTGTACTTGTAGTCACCCTGTGTAGCGAAAAGCTGGACTTGGCTTTTCTCTATAAGAGATGTGATTGAGAGTAGCTCTACGAGATTAGATTCGCCTCCATTGACCCAAGGCACACATGGTACAGACGCAATAACACCGTGTTTCTCAAACGTTCGAGGTAGAGAACACCAATAAGCGCCGTACTGCTGTATCAATATGAAACTTCGCAAATCTGTGATATAGATGAGTGAGTGAGCGGTCGTTTCAGTTCAGTTCAGTTTCTACAACCATGAATCATGCACTTTCTTGCACCGGTTTCGGCAGTCCAATTCGGATAAAAGAGTAGGGGGAAGATTGGACTGTTGAGAGCAGAGTCGAAGGTAAGATAGAGAATTCATATGCATTGCGGTTGCAAGAATACTGAGTAGATACACATGTGCTAATGTTTGCGACACTCAGGCATATCAGTGTTTCTAACGACCGGTTACAATAACCTCGGGGTCTCCATCCAGGGAGCCCAACGGAGTGTTCGTCTGACAACCGGTCTTTACACTAGGGTTCGCATTCCCTGAGATTAAATGAGCAGCCGTCAGATTCTGTGCTAGGTGCTGATTTCAATTATCCGTCATCTCGAGATCCTTACCTCCGGTAGTTACCCGCTCGACAGCCATCGTTACGCAATCTGTTTGCGCTTGCTGAGCACTAACGGAACGATGCTCAAGGACATCAAACTAAAACATGCGGAAATAAGATACAATTTTGAGGAGTCTAACGTTTAGATACCCCTCGGCTGCTAGGCTGGCGTGTAAATAATACCCAAAAAATTTTTGTAACCGGATTACATGAAGAATCCGACCCGAATGATCTTGCTTCTTCACGACCTAGCAAAAGTAGCGAAGACAGGATAAATACTTTCTTACTCTTTGTCAGTTATTTCACTTTTTACTTTTGAAACTGATCGATCTCTTAGTTGTCTTATCAGGACAGGTTTGGAACACTGTATGGTTAAGTAGCTCACGTTTTACTCTAGGGAAATGAAAGAAGCATGAACCTACAATACAAATTAGTGACTTAGACTATGGCACAGCCGCCCCGAGGAGAATGCACCTCGACGCAGTGTGATTTCTTGTATTCCTTCACTACCCAGCGAGCTGCACAGGATGGTTTTCACAGCCGCAGATTCAATCATGTACGAAACTTCAGTGGTTAAAAGCCGGAAGAGGCGATCTCACAAGGCCAGCAGACCGGACTCCTCCTGGCTCCCTCTAATTAACCGTTCTTGTCCCTGAAAAGGTGAATCCAGCGAATAAAGACAAGGAGGAGCCGTTTACCGGTAAAATGCTCGCTAGATGGAGATAGGAGCAGGATATCGGGGGCATCCTCTTGGTAAAAGAAGTCCTCACACTTCATTGGATAGCTACCACCCGCCCAAGTTGTTAAGTCTCCAACAGATAAGGTATGCTTCTCTTGTCTCATTTGGTGCATCAAACTGAGAGCTGATGCTGAACAGCTTCGGTCAAACTTTCACATTGGATTTACGCCTCACTGCCTTTTGAGTGGAACACTTCGATCAGGGTTCCTGTAGAAAAAAGCACTTGTCGGTGTGAGCTACCCCGAAGTATCTAGCGCCCTAAATCCCCAGGCAAACATTCCGGCCACAACGGATTACGACTTTTGGACTATTCAGACTGGGAGCTCCCCAAGAAAATTCACCTACCTTGGTCTGTGCAACCTGGTATTGCTCTACCCACAAGCAAATCCTGGAGCTTTCTATGTTATGAAGATTTTTGTACTATGATTTGTTTGACACTCATTCTCCATTCAAAAGTGTGTTAAATACAATAAAAACATTCGTATCTGTCTATTTTTTCCTTTCATCCTCGAATGATCCTAAATGCGTCCTGATTAAGTCACCCATAGGATATCATTCAGCGTTTAACCAGGAAGATCACGTAAACAAAACCAAAAGGAACACTAAAATCAAAATCTGTTACATTTTTTTTAACTCATTGCGGACCACCGATTGCTTTAATTAATTGGTATCGTGTTCTTTACAATATTGGACTTGAATCGATCACATTACCATCAGCTACCGCCGGGGAATCCACTCATGTCTGCCGCTCTCACTGGTCAACAACCGCGGATATACAGCAAGATTTTTGACCATCCAAACGCCTGATGAACATCCGCAACAATGCCACCGATAGCAATACAATGTAAGCGACAGATGTGAATCAGCGTTCGAAGCGGAACTCTCTAATTGAACATCAGTTCAATCAACCGTCAAAGGAATCAGTGAACACGACGCTAATCGAGGAACTTATTCGAAAGTCCATCAAAACAACGGTGGATTTCGGAGCATGATCCAAGCAAACACAACTGACTTCTTCGACCTCAGTAGCCTTGCTGTACGCCCACAGAACTATTGTTACTGATGTCAGAGATGACATGGCAAGCAAATCCTCTTAACTCAAGCTCATCAAGACCCTGAGGAATGAACGCAAGTAGTGGGTAGCAAAATGTAGATAAATTAAAAAGGCTACGGATATCGGTAGGAATTTTAATTTAATTAGGAATGCAAGCTTTAGGGAAGTAGGTGCAAGTGAGGTAATTAAGGAATCGAATGGCACCCTGATCTACATTCAACAACGCTGGTTTGAAGGACGGGCTAAACATTTCCAGTTTCAGTTCAACTGAAACCCCATCTACATTAGATTTGTCAACCCCGGTTGATATCAGTCCTCCAGCGGAAATGGAAGTTTCATTGGAAACAAATTATCTCAAACAGAATAAGGCATCCCACCCAAATGGAATGTCCCGATGGGATTATTACAGTGAAAGATCAGCGTAACTTTTGACATGACACGTCATGCGTGGGAAGTTCTGGCATCATATAATATAACCTTGGAACACGACGAATTTAACAACAAACCTTTGAATATCTTGGATCCTTTGAACTATTGTGGTTGCACCCCGGAAATCCCGAGAGGTCCAGGCCTTGACAGGATTCGCATAGAACACAAACTTCGCATGACCTTCAACGCATAATCAAAAGTGCAATAATTATGGTTTAAACCAATTTACGGTCTGTTAAAATAGATGTGTTTGATTTCCAAACCACACACTGAGCAAACTTTAGGTGTTGTTTCTTCCTGTGAACTCTCCTCATTGATAACAGCCCAGGAACAGCTAGAAGAAGCAGATCCGTTTTCACTTGGTGGGAACTTCATGGCAAAAAACCAGCTGATTTATGGCCTTGAAATCGACCTTCCGCTTGAGGACAATTTACATTTTTATTAACACGATATAAACAAACAAGTCAGGTCAGGTAAGGTCAGATGCACAGGATTGGTAGTGGCCCCAGAACATTCAAGCTGCCAGAATCTCTTCGATGTTGTGCTCTCGAGGGTGTGTTCATCTCGGCGAGAGATCGGTTTCTCTTTCTACTTAACCTGACTTGCAAGATTGGACGAGGGACACAGAGTAGATGTGTGTTATCTTGACTTTAGCAAGACGTTTGACACGGTTAAGCAACGCCTGCTATTGGTCATAATAGGGCGTTCGGCATAAGGGGACAAATCCACCAATGGCTTCGAGACTGTCACAAACAGGACCTTCTACTTCAAAGTAGGTGACAGGTGCCCTCGTACAGCACTCGTCACAAGTGTACCTCAGGGCTCCGTTCTAGGTCCATTGTTGTTCTTGCTGTTCGTAAACGACCTTGCTGCGCTGCTGACATCGCCCACATTTTTCTTTGCTGACGATGTCAAGGTGGTTGGATCTGAAGAAAGAGAGAACCTAAAAAGTGACATAACTGCTGTCCTTAGCTGGCCGCAGAAGTGGGATTTGCTGGTAAAAGCCAGTTGCTATTGCCGACTGACGAAAGCTTGACAGTAGGGGCCGTTCACGATAGAACCGGTTAGTAAGGTAAAGGACCTGGGTATCTTCGTAA
>UZAN01044412.1:6646-34193 GCA_900618425.1 Echinostoma caproni | reverse complement strand
GAATGGGGAAAGTTAGTAGTGGGATTCGAACGCACACTCCCAGGGTGATAATTTGGTGACGCTACCACCGGGCCACCACCGCCAAGCTGAGATAATTTGTGGATTAATCTCCACCTTCTTCTGTTCCATCACATCGGTATTCCTCGAACGATACCAGCTATCTTGGATTTAGTTTCACATGATTGCCCGAGTGAACTCCCTCTCTCTCTCTGCATCAAACATAACGAGGTTTTTTCAGTGGATGAGGTTTGGTCAGCTATTCTTTTTCTGTCAATAACTTTGAGAACTTTGGGTAAAATAGTTCACAATCATCTCTCCCCTAACACGGTTCAATTCAAAACTCAAGAAATTGCAGACCAGGGGACAAGAATTAAAGTAGAGTCGATTGTAAATACATACAGTATTGAAACAACCTTTTCCGGAAATGAACTGAAGAAGAGAATACGTGATACTTTATATATATATATATATATGTTAAAGGGGATTCAGGGTAGTATGGTGCACGAATAATGCGTATGCCGTTAATTAACTTAGTTTAAAATCAATGTAACTCATGAAGATTTGATTGTAATACATAGTCGCGGAGATCTGCTATTCAATGATTGAAACTCGCAATCCGAGCCCCGGACTTGGAGTGACCAAACACATAAGGCCGCCATAGGTTAGGTGTGGAAGTTATCCGGACGACATCAAACCTACCTATCACCAGAGTTAGGTGGCGGTGGCGGGTCTAAAGCATGCCGGTGACAGCGATTAAATTACTGCGCATTCACCAACCTACGATGCTTGGTAAAGTACATCCAGACAGCCCAATGCGTTTGACAAGGGAAGGTCTGGCGTGATTAATTCTACCAATAATCTGTGCTGTATTTTACAGATTGCTTATGCTTCATCCAGTACAGGCGAAATCAAATTCTGTGCTCAGCTGTGTGGCTGATAAGTGTGTAGTATACATACGCCTACCTGTTATGAGGGCCTGAGTTCGATCCTCGATTGACCATAGTTGGATTTACGCTCTAAGTGAAACTCGACAGTTTTCTGTAGTTTGTTGCAACCAGATTTATTATGCGCAATTTGTATGTGGCTGTCGTACAACTTTGAAACTCATTTAGAGTTTGGTCGGCGTGAAAGTGCACAGAATTCTGCTTCGTACAAACAATAGTACAGTCATTAACTCAGTACTCTAGGGACCCAGAGCGTTAAGTAGATGCGGTCATAAACTCATCCGAGTACTTGACCTTCACGGACTGTGAAAGTTCCTTGAGCACATCATGACCTTGTTCTCGCATTTCCCACAGATTTGCATCCAGTCCAGGCATCCAACAGATGACACTATAGAAACACGTTTTAACACTAAAATCTATCCATTGCGTTTAGCTCTCTCTTAGGCTCACAGTCAAATGTGAATAGTGTTGTGAAATCGGTAACACGAACGATGCAGACTGCCCATCCTTCAAATCACTAGTCCGATGCTTTTGGTTGTAAAGAATTAAATGACTCGTATCGGGGCCCAAATCTGTCTAAACCTAATTTGGTCAGATTCGGTATAAGCTGGCTCGATCAGTAATGCCATACGCCTTCCCTATCAGAGGTCCTGTGAGCAAAACCTGAATAGGGGATAGCTGAACTTCACGATTGATAAGCCCTAGCGAGAACAACATTCGAGTCTTAAGCTTCTCGGGCGTTTGGCTGGGCCGTCTGAACTGGGTGTGTGCAATAAAATAAACTTCCCTGAATGGGCAAATCGTGTTTTGAATTATTGGGATTTATTTGAACCAACTTCAAGTAATTATCTTGGGGGGGGGGCTTGCAAACGATACCTACAACAATTCAAAGCTTCGAACGGAAGACAGGAAGACAGTATATTTGAAAGAAACTGCTCATTGGAAACTGACTTGTCCATTTGATGTTAGTTCCACGGTCCGTGATTCCCCCATCCCGGGTTCGGGCTCAACATTCCCGAGATTTTGATCAAGTCGGTAACCTTCACATGAACGGTTACCGGGACCCAGTTTGTATACCTCTTCCCAGACGATTTGAAGTCAGTATTTTTCAGTTTCATTAGAGGACTCACGTACTCGTATCATTGGACAATCGCTCCGCATTTTTATTGTTTTCCTCCATCACCCGCCCTATATCGATCGATGATGACCAACACAGCAATCATCACAGAGTAATTATAATTTTAAATGCTATTGCAATTTTTGTGATAGCTAACAAAGAGCACTGGATAACTGTTTCGTCCTGTTTGGGACTCGTCAACAGTGCGCACTTTTTGTGTCCCTGTCAGGACTAGGACGGCAAAACTTTCCGGTGGAGACTTCAAACTCTTATCCTGAGCCATATGATCATCTGGTGCAAATGACTCAATCAATTTAGACAGTGAATGTTTGGATTAGACCATTTGGTTATTGACACAGGTACCAGACACTGTTGATGATGATCTTCGATGCGGGTTTCACTGCCTCGGAAATGATTAACTCCTCACTAGTTGCATGCATTTAATTGCGATGGAAATGTTTGTGATAACCGATAACTCAAGATCATCACTAGTGCCTGTTGATTGGGTTAATTCAAACCATGATTTGACTTTGGGACAAAGGGAAAATTGAAGCAGAGGCACGGAAATGTTTATTTGAATCCCCCTTGAATAGACTGTGTCAGTGGGTAACGTATGATGTGACTCATTGGAATTCGTGGTGTGTTCATAATCAAAACAGCAATGCGTTAAAACAAGAGTATGAGGTAGGTCATGATAGTAACATAAAAAGTTTAAATAAAAAATGATAAATGTATTTTGACTTCCTTTTTTCATTTATTTAATATTAAAATATATAAGCAATATTCAGGAAGAGCGGCCGCGGCCATACCAATGCTGCCTGGGAAGACGGGCGACGGTAGAGCGATTCAAACCCAAGACTACCAGGTCACAAGTTGGTGACCCAATCACTTGGTGACCACCGCCAAGTTCGACACATTTCTTTGTAAATGACAACACATCCATGGGAAGTTAGGGATCACTGAGTGGGGGTGAGTTTAAAGGAAGTTGCGGGGGTGGGGTGAATTTAACGTACTCTCAATAAATGAGACTTGGGTAAAAACATAAATCCAGGCACTTAGTCATTTCGGAATACTTCTTTCAGTTCCGCGATTATGAATAATTGTACAGACGAAAACGGGACGCTTGGTCGGGTTTAGTGTTCTTGATCGTCTTAATTGGACCACAGACAAATTGAATCATGCAATATTAAAAACCATGGCGCTGAAACAGTACCTATGACCTAATTGCTCATAAGTGATCTCGTTTGATCTTCGCCCTGCGTGCTCTTCACCTCAGTTAACCGTGACATCCAAGGCGATCAACCAAACGTTACAGTTCAGTTCAAATCGCGATCAACAGAAAAAAATGTGGCAAAGATCGATCCCCCTTCACACCCACATATACACCTTGTAGGTGGCGCATCGGAAGTTAGTCATTATCAAAACCAAGCTACACTTTGCTCATCACGCGCTGCCAAAACCAAATTTGGTTACCCCAGCCCCGTCGAGTCCTCTCCGAAATGATTTCCCTTGACATCACACAACTAACAAAAATTATGATCCAACGTCCATTCGGCTGAGATGTGTGATTTCTCCGGACGTTCTGTCCGAAGAAACATCACGANGAGCCACTTGGATCTTAGCAATGCCCATTGTAGTCATACCACTGTAAGCGAGTCAGGTATGACTATAGTTTGTGCGTCGAGGCTAAAAGACTACGGTCCGTGGATAAAGCATTGGGGGTTTTGACTAAAGGAATGTGAATCGAGGCTAAAGAACTGCGGGTTTTGGGTACAGTTTCATGGGAGAAGGTGTAGTCAATGTACAGTTTTGACAATCTGTGAGTTTAGAAGGTCCAAAAATTCTTTCACTGATTTTTGCTTTCAAAGCAGCCTTGTCTTTCTTTTGCACGATTCTGTCTTTGTATTCATTCGCTCTTTACCATGACGAGCAAGTTTCTCAAAAACTAATTTCAATTATATTCATTTCATGGTTACTTAATCTGCACGTACACTGATTGAATTTTCGTCAAGTTCAATTCTTTCCGGATGACGTTATTTTTCTGCTGGTTGCACAAACGAATTTCTCTGGTTTATGTTTGCTCATTCGCTTGCTTCAGACTCCACGAAGTTCCCGCCAACCGGCGGGTTTACGCAAAGTTCGCGCTTTGTGGGATCCTCCGCGCACAAATCGTTCAAAGTCTGTCTGTTCTCCATCATCCACAACCACGGAGCCGGAGAGAGCGGACAAACAGCCCGTGGTTGTACACAGTTTGAAACCCCGATCCAGAGTGCCACGAAAGAGTAAAAATGCATCCACTTCGGATGACACGGATTCCTTTTTTATAAGAGATATTCCACTCCGCTCAGAACCACCAGTGCATCCGACCTCTGACGTCTACCCGGAAGGAAATTTTCCATCCGGCAGATCTATGTTTAATTTACGCGGCACCTATCCACGACGTGGGCCCACAAGATCCAAATCGAATCGAGTCCGCTCGAAAGGATCAGTTCCTCTAGCGAAAGATGACAGTCTGGCCTCGGATTCATTATACGTTCCTTATCAGGCCGATCCTGAATCCAGTAGTGATACCGCGACTGAGAACGATCCAAGCGAAGATTTGTATGCCCCCAGTGACCCCACTCAAACGGGTAAACGAAATTTCTCAGATTATACAGCATCCACATCACAGCGAAATCGATGGATGCGCAACCCCGATCCGAACGGTTCGCGGACGACAAATCGTGCATCGCGCAGAACACATAGGTCCNTGATGATCAAACTCAGTTTTTATGTTACCCCACTGGTACTTTTCCGCAACCGATGAGAGCAGACCATTGTGTCGTCCCGATTGTTTATCCAGTCGAATCGGCCGGGTCACCTCGTCAGGCGTATGCAATTCATTGTGCTCAACCAACTTGGATTCATCATCATCCACTTTCGGTTATGTCATCTGGACCGTTCGCTCCCCCTTCACCGCAGTACTACATTGGTCCAGTCCATCCGACACAGCCAACCATCCTGAATCCGGCCAACCTGTCCGCTTCACAGATAACGGCCGGGCCCGCAGAGAGCGTCCGTAGCAACTTGTCACAGAATGATGTGTCATACGGCCAGGCAGACGCTGATTTGAATCAGAACCCTCAGTCATCGGCTAAAACAGTTGAGGTTAGTTACATCACGCTATCTATTGTGGTCGATTATGAAAAGGATATGGTCTTTTTTAAAGCCGTAACGACCATTTCAACCAAACAGAAAAGTTTTCCGCAGACCAACTCTGGCAGAGGTGTGCTAGTTTGTGGTTGAAAAAATTCCGCAAATACCAAACAAACGTGGTATTTATCTAGGTGTTTTACTATTGATTTTTTCTAGCGACTGTTTTTACCCCGTTTGTCCACCACAGGTTTTCCTTTACACATGCATTCATGCGGAAAGATTAATTAGCGAAATCCGGGAAAGATTCGTGTTGAACTCCTGGATTTCAGACCACTCGATGTGGTTGGAGACCCACAACTATCTGGAGTTTCTCTTCTCCACTTTTCTCTATTCCCCCTCCCCTAAGGATTGTTTGCCACATTCTTTTCCAAATTATGTTGAGGACACGCCCAAATAGGTACGATTCAACTATAGTTAGTTAAAAACGGGGATACTGGTAGTTGCGAAAAATACGAGCGGACTCTATTTGGCCTCCTACGTGGTGTTTGTTTCCGGTACCTCACAGTAAGATTCCCATTCTGTGCGTGACGAGAAAATGAAGTCTAACTACAACCTGCTTGGTTGTGACGGTTGATTCAGACTGGTTGTGAGAAGCACTCACGTCATTGAATGACTTATGTTTCTGTTGCCTAAGAAGCTCCACTTTGAGACTCAAGTCCAATCCTCACCACCACCACCACCACCACCCAGTGGTGCCCTGGTTAGGGTTTTCGTGTCCCCATACCAGGTCTTCGTTTGACCGCCCTTAACCTTTTATCAGACGCTACCTGCCTCGGCAAACATCGCTCGCCGTGATATGCGCAACGCTTGCCCCAACTAGCGTTATCTATGGAGGTCGATCACTTACTTCAGTGGATGACCTCGATTAACTAAAACTCTACGCTTAACTTTAGCATTGCTAGTTCGGTTACCTCACCATACTTGTGCAATACGACGTAGATAGCGGTGTTCGAACACCGACAATCTAATTTCATCCTGTTCCCTCAATGGCCAATTCTCTGCACCTTAGAGCACTGGTCGAACCGCTACAGAATATACTCGACGCTTCACAGACAGCCGGATTTCGCGACGGCACCACAGATATCTCAAGTCGGCAAATGCCAACCGAGCCCTTTTGTATACCTGCCTACAATTCATCTGTCATGCGTCCGCCAGATGAGATATAGCTGCCCAGATAGTAAAATTTATCTACTACCTCTACTACTTCCCTAGTCAGGGTGAGGTTGCGAGCTGGGCCAACCCAAACTTGTAGCAATATTTTACACCTTGAAGGTGCCAACAGCATTCAATACATGCCTACGCTAACACTTAATTTATCCAGAAAAGCTTACACCCTCACTGACCTTCCCTCAGTAGCACAATGACCTCTGCATACTCTAGATCATACAGTCTGCCACCCGTGAGTAATTCGATGCCGCTATCCTCGCACGAGGACAGGGCTGTTTCAAAAATTTAATCTATAAAAAAGTTAAATAGAAACGGAGAGGGAGGGCAACCCTGACGAGCATCACTTTTCGAAGTGAACTCGGATGAAAAGGTGTAAGCTTGACTCGGTTTCGGTTATTAGTATAAAGGGATTGTAATATTGAGATAAATTTCCCGGGCGCATCCTTTAGAGCAAGGCAGTGCCAGAGTTTAGAGCGATCAACTGAGCCGAAAACCGCTTTCAGACCGCGAAAGATAGAAATAGTGCGTTTGTGAAAGGAGTTTCTGCGTTCTAGAATTTGACGAAGAATGAAGATGTGGTCTATACAACCGCGACCATGTCTTACACCAGCCTGGTTCTCACGTGTGCACCGTTCACGTGAGGCCGATAATCGACGGAGTATGATCCCCGCGAGAAGTTTAGAGGCAATGTGAATTAAACTAATCCCTCTGTGGTTTCACAAGGAGACCTATCGCGATTTTTGTAAATCAGTACCCACTCGCACCATTTAGTTGGAACCTCTTCTCTCTCCCACGCTGAGGAGCATCGTCGTAATGCAATAACAGTACTTCGAGCGCTCCCGGCTCACTAACGGTTCACTATTTCAGGTGGCAGGCAGTAAGTAAATGCAACACCTCCTACATTTATCACATGTTTATCCGACTGCTGATCGGTAGCGCTCTGCCGAACCGATTGTATGATAAACGAGCCAATGGAAGTGGAGCGTATTACGATCGTGCGGCACACACATGCACACGCACCACACATCTACAACGAGACCAGCTCATTCGGGTCGGGGTCCGTTCACCGATGCATAAAATATTCACTTAGTCATACGCGTCACTGATCAAGAACCCAAATTTTCGTTGTTCGTGCTGACTGCATAGCTGTGTGAAGTCGCCACAGCCGGAAACCAAACACGATCAGAAGACCTGGCACCAAAAGGGAGTCTATCTCGGGTCGACACTTGCATTGCTGACTTCACGCTCAGCTGGTTGTATCAGGACTGTCCATAATCTTCCTGTACACTGTTTTTCATTTCCTCGTTCCAAAATCCTGCCAAATGGTGCTGTTCGCACCGTCGAAACCCTTTCATTCGAATAGAATTTAACCCGAATGGGCAGCAAATCGAAGAAACCTTTAGTATAGTCATATTGGCATTGCTCATGTTGATTGGTACTTTGAATGACAATATGAATCGCAAAGATGACGGCCTAGAAACCAGTCAAAAACAAGCTGGTTCAACCAAGGTTAGTAGACTCAAGTTCAAGCAGTATATTATTTCGTATAGAAAACATTGATGCCCCAGCTCACATTTGGACATTATGGATTCTGCTCGTCGTTTGATGATCGCGAATCATGACCATGATCTCATACCCAATAACTTCGGTTCTCAATAGAATGGATTCAAATTTCGTCTTCTCACTAGCCCACCCGCATTATGTTAACGATTGGCATTGAAACCGGAAATAAAACTGCAGTATGTTGTGATTGAACCATTTTAAAAAAGAATCAAGAATGATACCCTACCAACTGGATATTAGAATTATAGACTGCGAAATATCCCAGGTATTCACTGACTACCAGACGCAGATTTTGTTTCAGATCATCTTTTTGGTGAACTTTCAAATGGTTTCAGGTTGGTCATGATCTTAACTACAATTTTTTTCTTACTATCACCCAAAGATTTTGCGTCTTTGTGTCCCCAGCGGCACTGTTAATAGGCCATATCTATTGTTCCCCAGAAACGATTACCTTTGTTAGTGTTGGTGAATTCTTCGAGCTGGAAGTGTTGTTCTCAGTTGTTTCGTGGCCGAGCTAGGGAAAGCGCTAGCTTTCATTGTGACCGGGCTTATATCGTTCCGTTCGAAGGTTTGCGTTCCTATACCCCTGTTGGTCAGGAGCGACTATTTGGGTTCCCAAACAAAAACCCCTTCATAGGCGTGGGCTGCCGTGAAGTTTACCGTGCCCTAAAGTATTAGGTACTCATTTTGGAAACCATCTTTCTTATCTGTCTCGTTCTTCTTCTCAGTCCCAAATAATCCCAGATAACTCTTGTTTACTCATTGGGATATCACTCAGCGTTTTACAAGCACGACCAGATAGTAAGAAGTTATAGGATTTTTAATGCCAAAATTCCCTTTTCACTTAGCTGCGTTCGGTGTCCGTACTTTTAAATTGGTCAACAATCTGCCTTGGCTAGAACCCATGAAACTTTCAATTTATATTTATGCTGTGTCTTCAAAACACGCATACAAGACCTCACTTCAACTATTTCCATGCGTTCTCTGAATCCAACATCAACCTCACGCTTCACCCTTCGTGTGTCAGGCGATTCGGCATCCGAAGCTCGTGATGTTGCTGGTGTTTGGATTGCGCAAAGTGCCAAGGCTGAGTGCTCGCTTATTGGCTGGTTTCCAGTCAGTAGCTCACGGTGCGCTGTACATCTCAACGGTTTAGCACGGGCCAACAGATGCAGAACGAAGCGACGCTGTTTGCTCGTCGTATCGATGTATGCACCAACCGATTGCAGTGCACCTGAAATCAAGGATGAATTCTACAAGAACCTTTCTAAATGAATTCAAATTTTCGATCAACGGACGTCGTAATAGTCGCCAGGGACTTTAATGCCCAAGTAGGACCCGTGGACGAATCGGAAAGGCTTCATGGCGGACCACATGCAATCCCAGCCAACTGGACGGACAATGGAGATCGCCTACTTCAACTCTGCGCGGATCACGGACTGTTTTTTCTTAGCAAGCATTTCTCACACAAGAAACGACACCGCTTTACATGGAAACCGCCAACCGCTTCACAACTCTGGACCCAAATCGACCACATCGCTATCAGTTACCGCTGGAGAGGATCGATTCAATACAGCCGTTTTTACTGATCAGCACCTGTGGATACAGATCACACCCTGTTAAGATGTGATGGGTAGTAAAATAATAGATCCCACTCCAAAGGACTGGGTCACATAGGTTCCATTAGGCTCCCTGGCTGGGTACCTCGGGATGATCGTAAGCGATGGTTAGAGACACTGAGTGATACGGCTGTGTCGTCAACAGTGGCATGCGTTCACCTTCTCAATTTCTTTGCAACCTAAGACCACTGAAATTATCCATTTTCTGTTCGACTCTAATTTCAGTTTTCCCGGTTTTCTCCTATTGTTCATCCAAATGGGCAGCCAAAAGACAGCAACCCAAACCGGCGCACGAAAGTGCATGTTTAATGGTTGCACAAACCGAAACTGGAACCATTTGCTGTGCTTTGATCGGCTGTTTCGCTGTCATGGTGACCAAAAATGTATACCTTTATTTTATTCTCAATAAATAACAGGCAAAAAAATATTTCACTATTTTATTATTATTATTATTATGTTCGGTAGTTTACGCTGTTGATGTACTTCTTCAACACAGATCTATCATTCACACTCCTCATCCTGAGTACCACACGATTGCAACCTGTTCTCTATCTGTGCAGAAAAAGAACAGTACCAACAACGTTACGGATACTCAAAACCACGTGGAATCTGCTCAACCCGCAAACCATATTAATGACATGTATAATGCGGGTGAACCGACCACTAACGCAGATCCGAATGATAATCAAGCCAAATGTCAACCTGCTCAATCGTTCTTCGTGTCCATTGCGCGGGATAAAATCAGTACACAACCACCGTTCGGAGTTCGGGGACCATTGCGAAGTACCAGTCTTATTCGTTCCAAGCGTGTGAAACCGAAGGCCTCGATCACGGACGAGATTGCACAGGTCACATCCAGTACCGGTCCACAACATGCGGAACCGGAGACTGGATCGAGAGAGGCAATGGTGTCTGTTCCGTCGAACGATACAAACCGGGACCGGTCCCCGAATAAAAATTCCATCTCGGACAGCAGTACGCGACCGGACAGGGAATCAACGGTATTGTGATTTTATCTTAGTTTATTTTGCTTTTATTTGTTATTTTACCGACTGTAAGAATCTGAAAGATAACAACCACGTCTCTCATGACTTTACTGGATGAACATGTCGGAGGAACTCAACTGGGCTACTTCTATTTCGCAGTTCACTCACAATTGCTTGTGTCTAATGACACATGACATATAGTAACAAATACCTATCCACGTCTACCTTGTGTTGTTGTCCCGCCTAAGAAACTGATTGCTTCTCATGATAGGTGGTCACTGAACACAATAGCATCGGTACTCGAGGTCGACATAGTTGTGAGGTAGCTGGCGGAACCGTCACGGTTCCATCCTCTACATCGAGGGATCAGGATGCGAATCTTCAATTGGACAGCCGGATACACTTACCCGGGGTTAGAAAACGTCGGGTATAGATGACAGAGAGAATTTGTCTGTCTGTGTTAGGGGTAATATTAATCAAATTCAATCGTGTGCTCTTTAGAGCCATATATTGTACAGAAGACGTATTCACACGTCTCAAATCGTTTGAACCACAATTTGGACACGCACCACACGATTGCCTTTTCGTCATTTGGTTATCAGCTTCCTCCCAAGGTGGACAAGCTTTGACCAATTCGATTGAGCAGCGCACACCTGTCTGGGAGTTCACGTCAGTGATTTGTGTATATCGTCTCCAGAATGTGGACTTAATCCATGCCGCAGAAGTGACCGAGTTTCAGCATGATGATTTTTAGATCAGTGCACACTGTGATATAGTTATTAGACTACTGTTTAACCACAAATTACACTGTTTTTATTAAAGAATTATATATATATATATATACTATGTCTTACGTCCTACATTTCCATTTTTCCGGTGGTGACCTCAGTTTCACCAAACGTGAAACGATTGTTTTGCCTCGGCAACATCTGCTATGGTTGTTACCGTTTAATCTTCAACTCGGTATACGGCTTTCTAGTATAGCTTCTGCATATAGACCTCATCAGTAAACACAGTAATCGGATTTCTCATCTCCGTCTGTTTGACCCCACTACCCTTATAATCTTGTAGAGAATCACCGTCGTGTTATTCCTTGCCAAGGCTATTGAAATATAAGCTGTTTCTTCTAGAAGATTTCCGGAGTTCATCACTATGACTACTGAGACTAAAGAGAAACGATGTGGAACATAGACGTGCTTTTTGTCCCTTAATTCATAAATGGTACACTTAAAAATAAATAGAATTGAAACTGATCGAAATGACGGTGTGGCATCAGTATTACTATTTTTCCCTCTTCATTTCCTAGGAATCTGTAGGATTTAATTTGACTGTCTTAAAAGGGTTTTCAAACAATGAATAGATCCTTTCAGGGTTTCTGTAATGAACGATTAACCGGTGATGGAGTCGAACACATATTGGATGAGAAACACAGGCAGATTGTATGAGGTGTCATGGTAGGTGAGAGGAGAAAACCGGTAAACGGGATTTAGCTGTGTGACTGGAGTGAACACAAACGGAAAGTTTGGAGTGGACTCTTCTTGGTTGAACGGATTTGCCATGGTCTTGGAATAGCTACGTTGATATTGTTAGGTCTGTGTCAGAATTACGAGAGAATCCCACATGACGCACATGTGTGTATAATACTTAAGGAGGTGCATGAGGGGCTCAAATAATTCTGTATATATTATTTGTATTGTTAAATAAATCAAATGTTTAAACGATTTGATACTCCTTTAGTAAAAGTCCTAAAGTCAGCCACGCATTTATGGTCGCCTATCTGGTAAGTCCAGATCTCTGACAATCTGTTTTTGAACGCAGACGATTGAGTGGTATAACACCTGTTAGAAAAAGACTTTCAAATCGTTTATGCATTTGATCTATTCAACAATACAGATGAAATTTTAAAGGGTGATTTCAACTACCATGCACCCCCTGGAATACTACACAAACACACGCATATATTGGCATAAATATGATCCACGTTGCTCCGCTTTTTCATTGTTTTCCTATCGAGTAAATTGTATACCCCATCTGCTGGAATGTGTTTACTAATGGTCAGAGATGACCATGGGATTTATCAATACTGGTTCAGAACCAAATTCTCTGATAATACAAAAGAAATCCAGAGCAATTTATATTTCCCCCTCACTTCTTAATCCGAAAGTGATATCCAGTACCTGACTGAGGTACGTTTTCCCAGGAATATAGGTCGCTCGTCTCGTTCTATCTCGTTCTCACACTTTGTCTTTCTTTTTTTTTGCTGTTAGCCATTGCCAAAACGATCCCCGTCGGCCACGATCAGCAACCTCCGATCACCCAAACGTTTGATCAAAACAAACAGTTTGGAATGCAAACAAAATTCCCCGAAATATTCGGAAATTACTGATCAACTTCAGCAACGCGAACAACGACGTGAACTGGAACGCCAGAGACGAGAGGCAATCTTTCAGGTAGGATCAATTTTAACCACCTGTACGAAATCCAAACATAAGGTGTATTCGGTTCACGAACAGGTGAAACATCTGATCAAGGGAACCCTGTTTTTTCTCTGAAATTTGTCGATAATCTAAATTCTCCCCTTTGGATGAGTAAAACATTTATGGCCCGAATGGAATAGCCTTAGTAATGGAACGGAAATTGCGTGCCCCTGAAACTGACTGGTGAAAGCTGTGTTTGAACCTTGCAGTAAAGAGTGCAAAACAGCAATCATAATCGCATAACTGAAATGTAGTTCATGGGACAGGTGGTGCACATTTGATTGCAGACATGACTGAGCTACTACACGGCTTTCAAACGAGATGCTACTCAGCAGATTAAGCTCACATGAGGCTGAAAAAGTCAGTTCAACAAAACCTACCTCACTTGGATGGTGATGTTTCTGTTGCCACTAAAAAGAAAGACAAATAACAACGATGGCAGGGATACAGAAATACCGGTAGTAGTGGTCATACGTTACTATGATTCGAATGAATTTAGCTGCATGTAGATGCAGAGTGCTGAATTTGCACATTGATAGAGCATGGTATGGTAGTGTTTTCGGGTCAAATGTGTTCCCTGAATGGTTTTGCCGAGATATTTTATAAGCGAAGCGTTTATGATAATCGACAATGAGCACAGACAGCTATTTCCTTCTCTTTGGGACTGGTCAACAGTGCGGACGTTTTTTGTATCCTTGTCAGGACTCGAGCCGCGAACCTTCTGGTTGGGACCTCAATCTCTTACCTTTGAGCTACGTGGTCGACGGTCATTACCTTTTCCGCATGGCTCCATCAATTTAGACGAGGAACTTTTAGCTTAGTCCACTTGGTTTTCGACAAAGGCACCGGGAACCGTGTCTGCATATGAATGCACTCAACTAGTGGGGAATCAACGATCTCCGTTCATAAAAGTGCATCCCACTGGGACTGCATATAATTACAATGTTTTGTGAAATACGAAAAATGATGGAAGTTTCCTCTGGCTCGAACGATGCATGTTGCTTGTGCTAGCCTCCGGATGGGCTGGTAAACAGTTTGGGATTCTGTTTGAGACGTATAGAAATCTGGGTATCGTCATAGACAGTCACCTCCGGTGGTCCATACACATTTACAATTGTATGGAGAAACTGAGACACCTCTCATTTCAGCTACGGTCACTCAGGCAATTTCGAAAGTCACAATCAATTTTGTCCTCTTTTGCTAATCAACGAGTTTTTCCCAATTCTATTATTTTGTCCCCCTGTAGTTCTTTTGAAATGTTAAAACAAACTTTAAAACTATTTATCGTGGTTTAGTGATAATCAGTGATGTAGCTTCAATCTCAGTGAATTCCTTGATTACACAGCATATTGTTGGCCGTATCAAATTCGCAAATAAGATTCTAAATGACCCTGTTCATCCACTGCGTCCTGATTTGTCGTCTTGTCTTTCCTATCCGACTACAAGCTACTCATCTCCGTATCTACTCTTTCGTATTCGCATCTATAAGAATTTCCCTGTACCCTACCTGGTCTGAATTCTATTCAAAAAGGAACAGATCGTTAGTGAATTACATCGAGATTTGTGTGCATAAAACAAACTTCAGTGGAATTCGTCACGTTGCGTGTCATATGAAATTGCACCTTGATGCGATGTGCCAACCAGTGTACATTTTAACTAAAATTTAATCGTCTAAGTGTGCACATGTTATACAAGTACAAATACGACAGAATTTTGCCGGTCCCCGACAAGTTCGATGTAATACTTTATGTGGCTAAGGCCTAACTGCTGATCTCTTCCGAATGGTACATTCACATTTTTTCAGATTGGTAGGGGGGGGGGGTTGTTCCAGAGAGATCACTTCAAAACGCCAAAACTGAAACACCTCTTTTACTGGATGCACTTAATACATGGTGTCTTCTTAACCAATATGACAGGTTATCGTAGTTAGCTATACGGTTGGTTCATACGCTTCAGAAACACATGTATAAACCACAGTGATTGTCAAGTTGACCGATTTCGTGTTGTAGCCGTGGAATGTATCTCATTGTTCCGTGGTATTTACACGCACGCCCGTATGAATTCTTGAAATTTCATCCCCCGGATGTGCTGTTGTTTTGCTCTCTCATTGAGTAGTCACTAGAAGGTTGAAACAATTTGCAAACTTTTTCCCCGGTATGCTAATTTCACATACCATTTATGAGCAGATGGACAGAAGTCATATGGTGTATAGCACACACACACACACACACACACACAAACACCGAGCATGTTAACCCGTTCACTGGGCCTGTTCAAATGCAACGAAATCCGTTGTTGGGGGAGATTTCGCTCGTATTTATTTAGTCTTGTCAGTTGTGAAGAACAACGTCTAACACCGAGAGAAATTTCATAATATTCAATTAGCATTCGTCCTTCGATGTCTTTGAAGCTTTCCGAATTAAGGCACAAAACAGAAACTTAATTAAGTGCTCACATTCATTGATTGTTGATTGTCCATGGGCCGTTTATACCCCCATCGACAAGTTTGGCTACGTTTACGGTTGTCATGGTTTCTACGGGAGAAACAGAGAGAGAGCGAGAGACAGTTACAGGGCGTTTGTACTTAGCTTTTCTCGACAGACGTTCCACCCTATTCAGTTAAATGTAAACTTTAAATTAAACTAAATTTTGTCCGTCAAACACATCAGTAGGGACAGTTCATCATGCGAGCATACGATTTTTTAGGCACTTTGTTTAGACTGAAATTATTGACCTAAGACTGGCAATCCATTTCAAGTCGTGATGTTAGCTTGTCGTTGACGGAATCAGAGGCTTTACTATAAAAGAATTAGTTAGCGATGACATCCAGGATCATTGCCTAACGATCGACTGAAAATTTACAGCCGCATTCATTTAAGAATCAAGTCGGTTTGTGCGAAGCCAGGTTTAAACTCTTTTGTGAAATGTGGTAAGAATTCTCTTTTTGTCGGTTGTGAAACCTAATCCTTTTCACGACTACATACAGTCGTGAGGAAATGGGTTCTAATTAAATTAACGAAAACATTCCTACAATAACTTTTTTGAGATAAGATCATTCTTAAATATTCAAGTATTTATTGAAGGATCTCAGATTTTATGATCGAAAGATATTTCAAGATCTGATTGGCAAATAGTTCCTCCGTGGGTCAGGGTTAAAGATAAACCTCCAAAGCAAAGTAAATGAAGCACCATGGACCAAAATGGTCCAGTGAGATATGAACATTCCCGATAAAACATTACTGAAGCGCTTGCCAAGTGTTACATATGATGAAATCAAATTCTCCACTTATCTCGTGTTCCTTATCTATTTGCGTAAAGTAGAACACGTGTTTAGACAGTGGGCTCTTCAAAGTATCGCCACCTGCCACTGTAATACGAACGTACTCCGGGTTCTCGTAGCGCAGCGGAGTGAACGGATATGCGTAACAGGATGTCCCTTGACTCGTATTCTTGCAGCGGGAGACGATACGAGGCTTTGTGGGGCGACAGACGACGGTGGAGAACGGCGGTAGGGATGCGGGACACGGATTGGCGAGGAAACAGTGGCACTCTTCAGTGGGTCGGGGTTGAAGTTAAACCTACAAGGCAAAGCAAATAAAACACCATGAACCGAAAAGGTATCTCTGAGATACAAGCACTCACGATAAAATATTACTGGCGCGGCTGCTAAGCGTTACACCGCCCCCCCCCCCTGGAATAAACACATTTGCACATCTTGTTTAACTAATTACTGTATAACACGTCATCTTGTTTACACGCGCTCGTTCAAAATTGGAAAGTAATTTGCTTTCGATGTTCTATTGTGCATCCTTCTCAAAACAGAATGAAAGCATTTCCGTTCGAAAAAGGATCATTCTTGCTATCTTTTCCCGTATGCACAGCGGGTATTTCTTTGGTGATTCTGTGTCACGAAAATCATACACTTACTTAGAATCTGGGCAATAGTGAGAACGATAGTTCGATAAATTGTAGCGTCAAAATGAGAAACGTAATCCTATTATAAGAACGTATACCGAACACTAATCAGTCGTGACAAGTTGTTTTTTTTTAAAAAAGAGCGGTTATTTTACTATGAATCACAGGTTTACACCCCGTTACCCCTCGTTGTTCTGCCCCATCTGTCGAGCGAGAGTCTCCGTATGTTTTGGAGAGCAATGCGTATACGATACCACAAATGTTCTCTCCTTGTTCTCATCTCGATTCAGTCCACCCCTTATCTTATCTTATCTTATCTGCGGAGGCAACTCACTCGTCTCTAATCAAACCAACAAAATGCATAGAATTTATTGTTCTGAGGTTATGGATTTGATTTGAAAATTTGTAAAAAATAAATTTTTTCAACATTCGTTAACCTCAGAATATTCCGATAGTTTTTGTTCTGACTCGTCTACAGCGGTGTGACCAAATGTTGTGCGTTGAGGCTAAAGGACTGCGGGTCGTGGCTAAAGTAATGTGGGTTTTGGCTAAAGGAATGTAGGTCAAGGCTAAAGGATTGTGGGTTTTGGCTAAAGGATTGTGGGTTTTGGCTATAGGATTACGGGTCCAGGCTAAAGGATTGCGGGTTTTGGCTAAAGCTTGATGGGAAAAGGTGAGAATAGATTTGTGACAAACTTCACCAAGACTTCCGTTTTTGGTACCCAGACTCCGGGTAGCCGGATTTCCGGTGGTCGTGAAATTGCATTGGTTATTTGGGGCTGGACTGAGGAGGGGAAATGCACCGTTTTTAAGACTTTATTAAACGCAGAAGACCAAAATCGAGGTCTTTCAAATTTTAACGATTTAACTACTTGCTCCGAGGAGACCGGTCCAAATTTGCTTCCTCATTTCACTACTCCAGAACACGTTCGTCAAGCTACCTGCGTGTAAATATCAGCAGAAAGACTTCTATCACTCACACATTTGATTTCCTTCTTCCACTCCCACCTCGAAAATCACCTTCAGGCGTATTTAAACAGGAAAATGTCCGGTTCGAGTGAGAAGGATACAGAAACTTCGCGTCCTTCAACAGCCAGTTCCCCGCGAAATGGTTCCAGTAGTAAACAACACACACCCCAGCGATCTGAGACTACTCGCGTGCAAGAATCAACTGTCAATAGGAAACCACACGTACCGGGAGTTATTCGCAGACCTGTCAGTTTATCACGTTCTGGAGTCAACAGAAAACAAGGTTTGTTGTCCCCGCGGGTTTTTAATTTCATTATCACCTTCCCTCTTTCTCTGTTTGTTGTACCTGACTTTCATTCGCTCGGTGTCTTTTTGGTTTGGGGCTGTTGCTGTCGTTGTTGCATTGTCGTTGCGAAACCGTGTTTATCTGCTTACCGTTTAATTTAACGCTAATCAAACACCAAACCGCCTTCCCACCTCTGCTCTCTGCACGTCACCTCGTTTGGGTACAACTCACAAAAATTGTCGTATTGATCTGGTTTTGGAAAAGTAAACCTGCATTTCCGCCTGCTTCAGTTTAACAGAACAGTGATGTTACACACGCGTCAACGACAGCTAAACGGAAATTGTCTTATAAGAATGTAAACTTTTCTTGAAAAAGGTACACAGTATTATTTTTACTGGAAGTTAATGAATGTCATCTATCTTTCGTCTTTGGTTGTTCAATATTGTCAGTCATCAGATTACGACAGATTTTGTTACACTTCATTTTTCTTGTACTATGTGAAATAATTGCAACCCAACCGGTTTCCCAGTGAATAATAAATGCTTACACGTCATCAGTTTCCGTCAGAGGAGAAATCTCATTTGGTGGGGAGAAATAAAGATCAGTCTATTTGTCTCCCGGACATTTTGGCCTCTTGATTGAGCTAATAATAGCAACTGTGACACAAACAGCAGATCTGTTGTAATGACAGTTAGGCGTTCTGAAGTTGATGCGGAACGTAGCTAAGCATTTAAAAGAAAGAATAAATATTTCTCCGTTTGTTTTCTTCCAACCCATCGACTGATTTAGCCACGTTTTGGAGAAATTTCTTCAATCTGTAATACATAACATTACTTTTTGGGTAATATTTGTTGAACACGTGTGAATTGGTCATGAAATGAGCGGGACCAGTGTGCATGTATTTGATGAATTCGGTAGCTCCAATGAGGGCAAATAAAATCGGTTTGTTGAATTTATTTCTCACTGCACAAGAACGTGCATCTGGGTCTCACAATCCGTACAAATCTATCAGACTGGCAAGGAATTGAACACGGGATTTCACAGTTAGAATGTAAATACAATTCATATCACTTGATCAGCCTCTAGCTGTTCCTACTAGATCACTTATCTGACAGGAAATAACTTTAGGTACAGTGGATTGTATGTCAAGTAATAATGGACTGGCCGTTCTCACAGCGATAATTTATCGGAATCCAAAGGTTTCTGTTCAATGCATGAAAACCGGTCGATAGTTGTTATCACTGTGTAACCATTGTTCGTTTGAAAACGCTTTATTATTTGGACTGACATTAAATAGTTGATTTTTACGTCCAATTTGGAAATACCTTCTTGGGGATTGATGACGCCAGGCAGCTACTTTATCTTAAGCTGTTTTCTTATGTTGGTTATTAGCGAATTGTAATTCTATTCACTCTCCTCACCATTTGGTCGGATATCTCGCTCGAATGATGAACATGTTTGTGATGTATAGCTGTTGAAAAACCCGCAACTGGTGGCTGTTCAAATTTGTATTATTCATTTTGAGAGACAACTTTTTTGGAATGTTGAATACTGACTGTGAAGACAGGTGTGTATGAAAAACGATTTTATTGTGTGTGTGTGTGTGTGTGTGTTTGTCATCATCACCATCATAATCGCTGCTAAGCTCACAATGCGCACAAATCGAGTGATACAGCACAAGATGGAAAGGGATTGGGCTTAATTGGAAGACGGAAAATAAAGTGAACCTATATGGTCAGCACACAGAGTACACGATCTAAGTGTGCATTCATACCTTTTCAAGGATTCTGACCTGATGAGAAATGACAAGAACGCCACTGCTGTCGGTTAGTCGTCATATCCGTCCGTGTCTCCAACCAGCCAGTTACAGAGTCTTTCGGACCCCAACCTGGAAGACACCTATTCTACCCAATCGCTCCGTGCATTTCTTCATGCCTCGTTTCCACATCATTTGTTGACCTCCAAGCGGTTTCTTCCAACTCATTACCTAATACTCGACGCCTTACCTCAGAGTTGCCTACACGCTCGCTCCATCCAATACGCGCCAAACTACGTAAACATCGGCAGTCGAAGACCTCTAGACGACGATTGTCCTCCACGGGCAAATTTAGGGTCTGGCAACCATAGAGCAGAACTAATCACATACTAGCACAGTATACACGACCTTTCAGTTTCAACAAAACATTGCATCTGCACCAAAGGTGTTTCATTTCTGCGTGTGTGTCTATAGTCCAGGTTTTCCAGTTCCATCCAAGGTCACGTGATTTCCATTGAACTACCAGTTTGGGTTCAAATCGCTGTCTGTCCTCCCCATTTCTTTTTTTTCCCAAGCAACCCTTATATGGACGCGGCCCCCTTCCTGAAGGTCAACTGCACATTCGTATATTCAATAAATAGAAAAGGAAGTAAAAAGGCATTTACACTTATTTGCATTCCGAGACCGACTCAATCATTTCCATCTAAATTCAACACGTATGAGTCCACTGTAGATTTGAGAATCTGAAAACCATCAGGATTATGTGAAATTAAGTTCACCTGGTGGATAATTTACAAGGAAATCCTTGCTCTTCTACAATTCTCATTATTCTGAGTCGCGATGGCCGGTCCAACCAGACGGAGTTGTTTTTACACCTTCGAACCAGACAAAGAGACCGTGCTGCAAGTATCTATAATCCGGACTACCAGTATCTTTTATGTTTACGGAAACCAGGTAATCCAAAGAAAAAACGGATAAACAATGATTGATGGTGTATTATACGAAGTTTCATTGCATCGTTGTCGGGAAGCCGGAAGGAATCTCTGTTTTCCAACCAGTTCACTGAATATTTCTGGTTTTGACTTTGAAATTGGTGAAATCTACAGTGATCTAACGGTAGTACCCATTGGAGCCCTTTTTTCACTAGGTTCGATCAAGAAAAAGATTTGAATGAACATTTTGAATGCTTTTACACGCCGTATATTTAAAGATTTTGCATATCCGTGAGTGATTTTCGGTTTGGTCGCATTCATTATGTGAGTGAAGCAAGTGCGCATGTGATCAGATTGCACATCTTGTTTTGCCCGATCGATTTTGGACTGTTGTGATACTACACCTACATGTGAATAGATGGTGGATTCTTTCAACGATCAAAATTGAACATGACCTGTTGGAGCGATATGCTGCCGTTCAGTATGGCAACTACGAGAGTACGCATCCAATAGTGGACCGTTCCAATAATTATCCTCTGTATATATATATATATATATATATATATATATGTACTCCAAAGACTCGTTCCAAATGAGATATTTTGTTTTATGAATGCCAATTTATTGATACCCTGACCGGTTTTCATAAAAAAACAGCTATTCTCGACCAGGCCCCGCCTTGTGAAATTATGACAGTATAATCAGCTTTATCTCTAGCAGCGGAATTATTTAACCGAATAAATCGAACTATTGCGGATAGGATTGTTTACATTTGATATTCTACATGATGAGGTCAACTAGTGAGCTCTCACATTTGGAATGGCGGTATTCATATACCATAATGTTGCAGAATTTCAAGTACAGTTTTCTATTTTTTTTACCTGATAACAGAATTAATGTTCGGCCTCAAAATAGTGCCACCATTGTTTTCGTTGACGACCCCATTAAACATTTCAACGCCACTAATTAGCGCGTTTGATTGGATTTATCTTGGCATCTTTACCAATGATAATAATTTAGCAGAATTGTATTGAAGTCATTCTAATGCCATTGTTTCATTCATCCTCCCACTCCGTGTTTGGTCGTTCGAATTTCGTGTTCACTATGGCTTTGTTGGCTTCATATGCAAATGTCACACCCAGTCAATGGTGACGTGAAGGTTCAGACCAAAGACGAACTAGCTCTACTCCGAATCAAATCACCGACCAGTGTGGACTTACCGCCAGCCGGACCCCATATGCTGGAACCGAAATTGTTCGTCGAGCTGAAGGCCAAGTCGAACAGACGTGTGATTTCCAATGCATTGAGTCACTGCTGTTTGGCTGGTCCAGTCAATCAGGAAGCCAAACTTGCTGCGTTGGAAGTGAGCTAATCTACTTTGATGGCACTTGCGTACATATAGGCACACATACATGCACATATATATATATATATATAAAGTCGTATTTGGTGTTCTATTCTCTAGTCAAATACAGCACTGGTTAACAGATCAAGGAAATAACATAATTTAATGGAACAGAAATCTCCAAGAATGAATAATTTTGTGTGTTGTATTGCCAGGGGTGTATACAAAACCAATTATTCTGCCGTAGTCATGTTTACGAAATATCAATGAAATCCATACCCACATGATTTGAAACTCATATGTGACACGGTAAATCGATTGTTGTAACTGTTTTGTTTTCCCACAAACAAAGGAAGGAGGCGTTTTACCAACCGGAACGCAATTTTGCTTCGGCTATACACTATACAATGCATGACCTGCATTGCTCAGAATCCAGCGATCATACACATGCGTCTGACAGATCCAACAAAAAACAACCTCGGTGACGTTTGGTATCACTGATTGGCCACGGCACATTTTGGCAAAAATAGGTGTTCCTTATATTTGACACTAGCTGATTAGGTTATTTACTTGTGTCTCTTCAGAACCCATTATGCTACTATGAGAATAGTATCAGACGACGCCCACCAAAAAAACAAATGAAAAAACCACCTGAATTCGTTGATAATGAACACTTAAGCAAACCGTGCTTACTCCCACCTCAGTGCATGTGGTAGAAGACCAGTCAGGAAAATTCGTCTGGTTATATTCCAGTTAGCGAACAACTAATAATTAATGGTCATTAAGCAAGCTCCCACATGAGAACTTCTCTGAAGCTGTCCCTCAGACTGAACGTGACACTTTTGCAATCTAAGTTCAAAACTTGGATCGCAACTGAACGCCAGATCACCGATATGCTTTACGACCTTTGTAATCAACTCATTCTATTTCATATGCTGCATCCTTCTAAACCTTCCGTTTATCCGGTACCCGTTGATCGTTTCTACTAAACCACTCACGTTGGATTAACCAGATTTCACACTTCCACACGCACATATTCTTAGTTCATCCGACCAAGCAAACAACTAGAACTTGAGTTTCGCTCTTACTGGAACTCATCGGTGATGCATATGGATTGACTCATCCTATTTTCCTCACATGAAAGGATTGTCCCTATTAGGTTGATGCCGCCCGAAAAAAAACATTTTCACGAGAGCAAGAACAAGCCTCATCATGATGTGTTGAATGCAACGTGAAACAACAACAGCAACGCTAGGTTTGTTTTGTTTAAATGTCATTTTCAATGATAGTCAATCATTTCCTTTTGTTCGATTGCAATTTAGTACATTCACTGGTCCGGGTACACTTCTCTTATAAAACCAACTTGTTGTGAATTTAAATTTCTAGTTGAGCACTACTCATGAGTAGTATTTTGTGGTCAAAAGATATTCTTACGTCCTAGGCCCGGGTTTTCGTTGTTTTCTTATTTCTTAGGCGCTTGGCTGCTCCGACGGTAAACATTTTATGATCTTGCTACGTAGTCAATGCCAGTACGGTGGACTGTACAGCTATTCGGCCACCGAGGACCAAGCGATTCGCGTTTGTGGAAACGGGCCCAAGAAGATTGAAAACAAAATGGTGGCGCATTTTTACAAGTAATTCTCTTCGCGGGTTTTTGTTTTTTATAAACAAACGATTATTATATGCCATGCTTGATCAATTTGTTGTACGTGATAGATTGGTCATATTGAACAGTTTTCTCGGAGTGTGATTCACGCGCAAGAACTGCGTGAAATGTTACGCATTTCACGCGGAGTAACCTTTTTGTTTGTGTGGTGATTAGCAGATCTCATAGTAACAAAGAACTGCTGTTAAGTGATGGTATTCCGTAACCTAAGCACCGGGGCTTGGTGTGGCGATCCACACAGGGTCGCACCAGATGAGGTGTGGTATAGAACCGGGCGACTGCAAAGCTGTCTACCTTCAAAGTTAAGTCGCGGTGACGGGGCTCGAAACTCGGGCCACAGGGTCCAAAGCACGCCGGTGACAGCGACTAAACCACTGCGCCACCACCACTACGGTAATATATTAAATTGCGTTTTGTATTGTATATGTATTCATATTCTAATGAGGATCATATATTTTTGTTTTTGTTTTCTTAATTCATTTGCCAATCAATTGATCCTCATTAAGAACCGTTGAGTGAATCTTAACCTATCTTTCGTAGTTTTTCAAGTGAGACTCTCCCTCATACTTAGTGTACCAGAAATCCTTGCCCCATATGGATACAATTTGTTATGAACATAAGTATGGTGGTTTACGTATATGTATTTATCCGTGGTCCTGTAATAGACAAAATGCTAGTGCCTTACATGTGAAAACTGTGACCCACACAAACAAGTTCAATGCGCTAAGTCAACATTTCTGTGTTGTGGTATATCCTTTTTTTTACTGGGAAATACTGCTGCTTAAGTAGCGGTTATCATGTGGCGTGAATTGTCTGTCCACGGTAAGTTTTAACTCCCTCACCGTGGACCCACTCTCTTGTGTAGTTTCCGGAATATACCCGTTTTTGCATAAGAAAACACGTTCAGAGGCGAACAATTACTTTCATTGATTCATCTTCTAGCCTCGATAGATTGTGTAGCTCAATTATATTTAAAAAGAAGATAGACATTCAGTCACGCAAAGGTTACAGTGATTGGTTGGTTTAGGGATGGGGGAGAGGGGAGTGCGATTTGGGGTGAGTAGTGCGACGTTTCATATCACTATAGGTCGTCATCTTTGAGATCGACCCTCGATCATGGCAACTGAATGGCATAGGCCATTCCGTTTCTTTGCCCATAGGTTGGGGTGTGCGAATAAATCAGTGTTGNGTTGATCGCTTCCGTCGTGGCTAGATTGTGGAGGATTAAAACTTTTGATTTATGCAGTGGTGCTCTAATAACTGCAGTAATTGTACTAATTGATCACGAAACACGAATTCCAGATTAGCAATCACGGACGCCATGTAAGCACGGGATCACACTGGTCTTAGCCCGCAGCTGGGACGCCAAGAAAATACCACAGGGATAGTAGTTCGTTTAATGAAGGAACTCAGGAGGATTAAATAATACGTACAAAATATGTTCATTGGTCAGCCAATCGCGTGCTGGTATTTCTGGCATTGTTCAGATTTTGTCTGGGCCGCACGGTTTCAGATTGATTGCTACAATCGACCTATGGTCTGTAGTCCAGAAGCTATGACACGTAAGCGCTTTGCTGACGTCACCCGGGAAGCTTGATTAAGCACAGTTGTCCGAAAACTGTAACGCGTCGGTCCGAAATATACGTCATCTCGTACACTAGGATCACCACAGGTACTCAAAAAATAACTGAAGGCTGATTCAGGCTTCACTTGTCTACCAGAGTCTGTTAGGTGAGCCAGGATAGCGCTTCCTGTGACACCTCTACTGTGCTGTGGAATTTAGAGTGTTATTCCGAATACAGTCTGTAAAGGCTACAAGATGAACCAGTGAAAACCACTGGATTATGAATAGAATAATCTAACTCACAAAGCAGAGAGAAGATACATTGGGTCCGATCTGTTGGGTCACACACAATTTGAAACATTCAGAGCACCTTAATCATTTGATCATTCGGTCAAGCTTGTGGCCCAGTGTATACATGAGCAATCTTCTGAATCACATATAAAACATTTTGGCATTGGCGAATATATTTCCCCCGGTGAACCATTTCGGAGTAGTTAAAAGCACATTTAATAACCAAAAACTGGGGATAACGAAAGCTGTCAGTAAGTCAGTTACTTGGTTTCGTCATTTGATTTGTTGAGAGCATAGACGATGCGCGAAAGAGGCGAATGTGGTGGATATCTTCGTCAAGTGATTTGTATGCGTTTCTTCAGGTCTGGACAAAAGAAATTGATGCATACCCTCGAACTTTCTAAACCAAAGGTTCATGACATCATTAGGGATCAGGATCAAGGATTGTCACCCCCACATATTTACCCTCCATCTCCCCTCACCCAAACGACGACCAGTTCGACTAATCCAATTTACCGATCTACTATTAGTCTTTATTATCTTCAATTTAGCGGTAAATAAATCATTTGGAACATGTTCGTCTAACTCACATTTCTGCGATCGGCATTTGGAAATCCCCGGTACAGTTCATTTACCTATCATGAACAGTTTACTGCTATGATCTTCCCAATTACCTTTAATTTCTGGATACCTGTGGTAAGTCAACCAACCCAAAACTTCTCATCGTATTCCTTTACTCGTGACACGTTCGATAAAAGATCAGAGAATGGGACTTTTGCATAGGATTTTAAAAACGATGAATCGTAGCGTTCCGAGGGGAGCACTGGACAGTGAAATCCGTTCCCCAAAAGCCCTCCTTAAGGGTGGTGAGATAGACGGATGTGTGCCGATTGATAAATAAATCTTGATCACTTAAAGAATGACTGATTTGCAAACAACGGGAGCTAGTGAGAACCTTGGTTCGATCATGAAGAAAGATTTGGTTTTATTGTAATCCAGATCAAGTGACCTTATGGGTTTGTTTCCCAAATTTTTCCTGTGACATTTGCAATGCAGAGAACCTTTTATCAATCTCATTTTAAACACATTTCTTTGAAAAACATCAAAAGCTGACTAAATTGCCCAATCACTCCAGTTGAATCGATCGTTTTCCCGATTGATTAATTTTATTTGGTCACGCATATGGTTATTCTTTTCAAGTTTGTCTTGCTAATTTTGACTACTCGTAAGTAGCTACAATTTACGAGAAAAATAAAAGCATTTTGTACAAATTGCCTCTGCTGCTCTTGGAGTTATGATACCCATTCGAAATCTTACTTTCCACTTTTACTTTTTTTACTTGGTGAAATGCGAGCTTAGTAATGGTGAATAATTTTTTCTGAAGGTTCCACTGGTGAAAAACTGCTCATTTGATCCACTCATTGGGATATTCTTGGAGGTTTAGGAAATAGTCCGTCGAATCCATTTAGTAAAAACCTAGTCTAAATCGTACTAGGTATACAACGGAAAATATAAAAATGGGTGACTGTGATTTGCAAGAACTCCAGAAATCATACATATACCAAGTTCCGGCCACATTGCCCGTGAGATATAGTTTTGGTAAGCATTTATTTTCGACATGCCCCTGTGTGTTTCTCTTCACTATTGCAAGTGAGTAACGGAGGATTAGGTTAAACTGAAAAGGTGAATTCGTCGTGTATGGAGCAAACGAGGGGTGAACTGAAAGGCTAGGAAGCACTGGACAGCTGTCTCGAC
>UZAN01044411.1:12903-34635 GCA_900618425.1 Echinostoma caproni | reverse complement strand
CTATAAATAAAGACAAGTACAGGGATCATTACCGACGCACTGACGACGTCACTTCGGCTGGTGATGAAATGTTTGCGATCTAAACGCCAAGCTCAGCCAACATAAGACCCCACAAACCATCAACCTGAGCTACAAATCACACCCATATTCAAATCTGTTGAAAAGAGAATATGTCCAGTATATTGAATGTTTGAAGCGTGCATGCAGCCGATGTCAGTCTTTACAGAAAACTGCAATGGACCGAACAGAGAACATTGCACGCAGAATTTGAAACAACTCGGACCAGATATTTTTTTGGAGGAGTTTCACTGAACTGAGAATAAATCAGCTTCAGAGACCAAACTGGAATCAAAAGCAAAGTTAAATCCCTTGTAGTACTTGCTCATTTTCCTCGATGGTGCAACTCTAACCCTGATGTAGTTACGTGCTACCCAAAGTGTATTATGAGGCTAGTGGTTAATTAAGTAAGTGGTGGGCACGATTCCTGTTCATCAGGATGCCTTTTACGAACATTCTCACATGTATATGACTACCGATTACACTAAAATGCCTGAGCTCATGTAGGTATAACTTCTTTTAGAATACATTTCTATGGAATTTATTGAATACCCAGCTAAGCCTATGTTGCTATACTAAATTTCAGCTGATTAACTGGGCTTTACTTTTGTTGTGGGCATATTCGTCTTCTATCATTTTGCTCTCGGATCAACCGTCGTTGAGTTTTTTCTCAAAGGAAACCTCAAGTCTAAAAGCACCGAAATGTAATTTTTATTCAGATTATAATAAAATCGAACAGTAAAATATTTATTGTTCCTATATTCTCATGTCAAAATGAACATGAAGCTCGTTTACAATTCTGTGATTCAATTGTCCCGTTCTGTCGGTAATCCGGATCAAACGAGAAGGCAATTATCAAAGCGCCTAACAGATGAATGACGCCGTTCGATCAGGCAGAGAATAACACAGCTAACGGACAAACCCATGTGCGCTGCGCGACCTCAATTCCTTTATCTACAAATGTCATCATGAATATCTGATGCACGAAGCATATGACACTGAATTAGTTAAGGTTATTGAATTCCTGAAGGATATCATCTTATATTTTTATTGATAAATACGGTTGGGATTCAAATAATGCTAAAATTGAACAGACCTGTCAGCTGCTTAATTGTATTTTGAGAATGAGGTTTCTTAATCATGACAAATCTAGAAAATGTCCACTAGCAGACGGTGGTGGCCTGGTGGTAACGTCACCAAATTATCACCACGGAGGAAGTGTGCTTGATTCACACCACCACCGCCTGACTTCCCCCATTCTCTGTATGTTGTATGAAGGTCCTTGCTGAAAATTGCATGATTGTGTATTCAATGAAAGTAAGTAAAAATGAAAAAAAACATCGTGTTGCTTGAATTGGTAAAATATGATATTACTGTTCAACTCCATAATCATAACAGACTGAACTCCGTCAAACTTACAGTGCGCTCTGCTGGCATACAGTCTGCATTCGTTGTACCACCAGCTCCGCGATTTCACGTCGGTCGTCTTCTTGGCTGTCCCCGAATAAGCACATGTCCGATCCATTAGCCTGAAATAAAACGATTCATAATGGAAATGGTCCCGATTGTAACTCATACATTAAGCTTGCATCTTCCCGTAACACGTCTAGATTTATTTTCTATACCTATGTAAAGGTTGTACGTTTTTGGAATTTTTCGCTGTCCTTCGGGATATAAAGTGTTCAAAAGGATTTCTGAGGTGAGAATCCTCGTTTTATCACCATTTTGTGCAAACTTATATAAATATGGTATGCAAAACTCTGAAAATTATCAGGGTTGAAAGAAAGGAGCAAGGCCTCTGAATCTGACCACGCTACTTAGCTCGAAAAATTACATTTACATCATTTTGTGGATTTATTCGACATCAAATCGCATCGTTATCAATTCCAAGGATACCAAATGCCATCCCACACGAGCACGTTTATGAAATATTTATGTTGTATTGCGAGAACTGCACTTTTTGTGAAATATCCCAACATTGTGAGAAATAAGTTCAAGCGAATTATCAAAACATTAGGCGACAATTGGAGAAAACACCGCGCAGGTTGGCAAGTCAGTCTCAGACAGTGCATACTAGTCAAATGCAAATTCCTCTCATTTTAAAAAGTAATATTAGTTCTCTATTGGGAAGAGTCGAGGAGGTAGCAGGCATCACGTGGAAAAAGGAGTACAAAAATCTAGGGAGTCTTGTGCTACAGTAGTCTTGGCTGCACGAAGAAATCCCCAGTGAAATTGCAAAAGTTGGTGGATATAACTTGTATCAAGTTGATCATCTCTCGAGTGTTCGTAAAAGAGGCGATGTTGCAAGTTGCGTTATCAAAAACGGGATTAAATCAACCGCCGTCATCTACGAATACTCAAAGGATAAATTCAGTTGCCAAGTCATTAAATGTAAACCTCGTTTTTAGGTGGGTTTCGTTACATACGTCTTGGAACCGTTTACCCATCACCCCTAATATCAGTGGTTGATACAAATAGCTTTTCTGACATTTTTTATACCTCTGTGACATCAAAAACAAGTGACAGTTTATGTTTAATTGTTGGTGATTTTAACAGCATTTTAGGTTTCTTCATCCTACTGGATCTGCAAAGTTTCGTACATGTTCCCACCAGACTCAATTCACAACTGGATTTCATTTTTTCAAACAGACCGCAATTTTTCGAAGTCCAGAAACGTGATCCTCTAAGCAATTCAGATCATTTTATCTTAGAATTATGTCCCACTGTATGCAAAAAAGAAAGTAAATACAGATTTTCGAGAAAGCCCTCCAAGATAGTGAATCAAATAAATTGTTCATCGGAGAACATAGAAAGACTAAGATCCCTGAATGCCCCCACGGTTTTTCGGTGTTTCTCAATCGGAACCATTTTGTCCTCTGATAACCGTGTTACGGACTACTCTAATTTTTGTTTTAACCGGTGTTGTCCACTTGCAACGGTCTCCATCCATAAAGACAGACATTCATCACCGCTACTCAAGCAGCTATGCAGGAAGAAAGAACAGGCTTATAAACACGGAAAGGAACCCATGTCAAGCGGCTTGCAATTGTATCCAAGACTGAAATAAATCGGTTGAACAAATTGTACATCGACACTATTCTGGGAAACTCTAGTTGTCGTGGCATGTGGAGAGATATCAACCGACTGTGTGGCAGTACCTATATACACAAAAGGGAGGTTGTCGACGTTGAAAGATTAAATTCAGAGTTAAGGCCAGTTTCACAGCGCACTACCTTGTCACACTTAGTCAGCTCTACGCCAACACCAACTATCGAACCCGCCATGGTCCTCCAACAGCTACTGAAAACATTGATGCATAAAGCATCTGGTCCGAATGAACTATCGCCCGTGGTACTCAAAGTGTGTGCGGACACTCTTGCAGCCCCATTGTCTAAAATATTCCATTACTGTCTGATAAGCGGAAAAATTCCTGATACTTGGAAACTAGCCAAAATAACTCCTGTTCCAAGAAGGAACATTGGAAGCATCATCCCATCTCCTGCACGTCAGTTATGCTCAAATAATTTGAAAGATGCTTTGATACCATGGGTTTCCACTGAGTATACCGAAGACGATATACATCGATTTGCATATGGTTCTTCGCGTTCAGCATTTAATGCAGCTGCATACGTTGTTCATTCAATAATTTAGGCACTAGATAAAAAAGGTAAGACAGTCAGAATGGTGTTCTCAGACTACAAAACAGTCTTGATCGATCGGTATTGGTCAACTTGATTACCGAAAGTGGTGTTAGTTCAAACGTTAGCAGATTGATCCGCGGTTGTTTCACAAATAGAAGGCAGTTTACGTGCCTCGACGACAAAAATTCTCCATTTGCCCGGTTGCTCTGATGTTCTGTGTGGTCTAATGTTTCCCCATTTTTCTTTTCAATGTATGTCAAAATCTTTCCCATTTCCTGCAGATGAAGTTGTTAGAGGGTGCAACAGATCCACCTTAAGAGGCTTTAGAAATTCAAAGCAGGCTAAACAAAGTTGTTACTTGGTCCTTGTCCCGTTTCTCTTCCTTTAAATGTCGGGATATTGTGTTTTCCCTCTTGTCCGATGTACCACATCCAGCCCTCGTACATTGATTTCCCACCCTCTCTGCTAAACATGAACCCGTACCGAAATCAACGATGGATAAATACCGTGATATCACATTATTGCACAATTAATCATGGGCACTACATTTTCAAAACCTATTTTTGTAAAATTAGAAAGCTTTCATATTTCTCACTCCGATTAAGAATACTTTCTGTCCTGCACAAGCTTCCTGTTTGGTTTGTGGAAGCATGCGTGCTCCCCCACGGCTTTTATTCATCCCCAGTGATCTTCCCGGTGTGTTGAAGAAAAACTTGTATTTACTGGCGAAATAACTGAAACATGTCTCTAAACGTAGTGACATTGTCAGGGATAAAATCGTGGAGTCTATCACAGACAGCCACTTAAAAGCATGTGAACATTTCACTGCCAAAATACCCTCAGACACTCACTGCCTATTACACAACGAATTTTCAAAGCTGTATCTACATCATCCACAGGCTCAAGATTTAAACTTTTATTTGCACATACCTCTTCTCATCGTAAATTTGTTTTGCAATATCTAGAACGTCTACTTATTGACAAGAAGACAATTTCCACAAAATTGCGCAATTGCTCGCTTCATTAACAAACACCATCTACTGCTTCAATTTCACTATGTAGGGTTTTGCAAATATACATCCACGAATATGATGTAAATACCGAAAATTTACCCTCCGGGGTGCACAAAGCTACTACTACTTATTTGACTTCACTTGAAAAAGGAAATTTTCAACTGTAATTTTTAAATTTATTTTGGTTATTTCGACTCCACACAAATAAATTTGAGTTTAATATGGCTATATACCAAAAACAATAATGTTTATTGCAAAACATTATTTCACCATTGAACACTTGTATTCTGGCCAGAAAATATTTTGGAATCAACTATACTGTGTTTTGATGTATATTATTTATCGTTTACTGCCTTCCTTGAAAAGCGAAGAACACAAAGTTGGTTTAAAATACATAAAAGTGGTTTCACGTACGTTTATTTGTAAACCATCGTTACGCATTGTTGAAGCTATCAACAGATAGAGAAATATGAGAAATTAACCGGTGACACTGAAATGCTTCAAATTTTAATGTCTTGGCGATCAAAATGTTGATTTTTAGTGCTTGTCGTCATTGCTAAATGTAAGCTGTTCACTATGATTTGAAACTACTTCCCCATTAGTCGTCGTTTGATGCAAATAGCTAATTGCATTTTGATTGCTTGGAATCATATTACAGTAGAGCATACATTAAGACATTCAGGTATATCTTTTGATTCTTGTCACTGTATCAGAGATATATGGAACAAAACTGACAAGTTCAAAGAAAGCGGTAACTTACATCATAAATAAAGTATTCTCCAGCTTTGTTTTGCAAGACTTCCACTGAACAGATGTCCAAACCACCAAACATGTGAGATATTTCATCGATCCATTGTTTGAACCTAAATTCGGCATGCATTGTTAAAATAATGACAATTCGGAATCAGTAGACGTCAGAGAAATACACTTACAGTTTAGGTTTAAAGAAACAAGCAGATACATTTTCGAAATTTCAGTTAGCGAAATCCATTTTTCTTTTGGATACTATTACTGGAGTATAAAAATACTTTGTGCGCGTCTTCTTAACTCTGGTTAAAAAGTGTAGACATATACTAGTCAGGAGTTGAATGAGCCACATGACCGCTGTTAAAATCAATTCTTTGTCATACACAAAGGAACAAATTTCATAGCGTTATTATTGGTTTAACAAAGCGTACCCATTACGCCTGAATAATGCAGGCATTTTATGCCCGCGTGATAGATATTTAAGGAACCATTAAACCCTAAGCAAATACAGATTTGCGGGAGTTGGACCGCGTTCGTGAGTTCAAAAAGCACGACCCCAAGATGACTTCCAATATAAGCTTAACTAGTTGAATGATACCAGAAAAGAAGTAAACAGATGCACATAGGTTCAACGGCGTGCATAAATGCTTATGCCACACAATTCACAGATAAAAAGAGGATTCCTGGATTATTTGTGGTAATCCAAACGGTTATGCGTCACGGAAGAAACAAAAGGCACAAAAAAATCTTTGTGAATTTCAGGAGCTGACTTTTACGTGCTACAATCTACCGGAATTGCCAAGGTGCCTAACGCGGACGCCAGTACTTTGAAGAACAGAATATCATATTACGCATCACGTAAAGTGTGTTAGAAAATACAGAAACTGGTTACCAGACTGGAATTACACTATAAGTAGTAATGAAAATCTTTAACTCTAACTGAACCCACGCACAGCACTTATTCAAAAATCAGTGAGTGTCAGGTTTACTGAGGCAATAAGTCAATAACAGTCATTACAGTTTTAATATAGGAGTTTAGTATCCCCTAGAGTAATAAACGTTTGAAACTGATGCAATCAAAACTACTGCTATAACCATCTGTGGGTGATATTTTTCACTTCTCGACAATAAACAAGCTTGTACCTAATTTCGATGCATTTTAAATCATTTGGTCAAAGGTTACAATAAAAAGCATTGACGGTATACCGTACTATATGAAGTTAAGAATAACGAGTTGATGTTTAACTCTGTGTATGAACCTGAAAGGTCAATTGCGAACACTCATTATTACCGTAACTCTTCATTCTATCCATAGAATTAATCAATGACTTTTGAAAAAATGAACCAAAAATGGTCACTTCACGTGATTCCCAAGGTAATCAAAATCCAACTTTGCAAACAATCCTAGTCACTTCGATTGACAGCGTGACAATACCGATAGAACAGTGAATTGCTGGCCGATGCAAAAACATTTAGTGCGAAGACAGAACTTAAAATAAAGTCACTCCCAAATAAAAATTCACATGGGGAAATGCAATTACGCCCACATTTTGGTTAGGACACTTTTGACATCCAACATTTAATTTCCGTCTGGAAATAGCGTACCAATAAAATTGTCAGTAACACTTCCGATTGCAGTTGCTTAGCGAGTTTGATCCCTGTCTTCACCAGCACAGATTGTAGAATATGCAATTCAAAACAGTTTTCTCTTTTTTAGTAATTTATGACTACACTATTTTAACTTACAAATTAGTGACTAAATAAGATGACGAAGATAAAAAGCATGTGAATAAGAAGAAAATAATTATTGTTGTTCGGCGCTGGCTGTAAATTATTGAGGAACGACTCGTATCCAGTTTGTTGAGGGAATTGCGCAGCTTCAGATGCGCAATATCATAAATGTAGTTAAAAATCAAGAAACGGTAACTCTAAAACCGAGTTCATTAAGTTTACCCGCTCATTGATCCCCTAATTGGCACTTGACTGTACCATAACGAATTTCATTAGGTACATGACTGACAATTTGAATTTTGTCTGTAATAAAGAATAAGGAAAATTGTGATACCAACGCTTGCTTTATGGGAAGACTACCTTGGAAAGGAAATCTATTATACTGAGGTGAAAGTTAAGTCCATTGGATAAAAACTGGCGATAAGATAGCATATGTACCATCATCGGATAAGCCTGTTTTTAAAAGTTAACTCAGAATTACCAAGCTATTGGTTTCTATTTTCACTGAGCTCCATATGTACAGATAAATCCATAAAGCTGAATGAGGCATGTCCATTAATTAATTTTCCGCTGAAATTTGTTCCTGTTTACGGGTATGGCAGGAGTTAGAAACAACCACACACCCATACTTCTGCTTCAGTGTGCAGTGCTAGATAAGCTTTAAGCTCATGCGGTTTAAATCCTTTTTGTGTGCACGTTTTTGAACACAGCCACCGGTATCTTATACAGCTAAATGAAACGTGAAATGTAGTAACTTGGGCGCACCATTTTATGTTATTTAAAAAAAAAAGTTTTCCATTTCAAGTTAATCAAAAGAGCCTGAGTTACAAACCTTTCAGTGATGGGAACTTTTTCCAAGATGGCAGAACCAGTATTGGATTTCCAGTTGCCCGATATCGATTTTCGCCTGAAGATAATTCAAGATGTGATGGAGCGTTAAAAAAAGAGGGTGTAAAGAGGAGAAATAGCGATCAGGGTCAACAAGATGTTACCATGGATATGCATTGATGAGCATGATAAATACTAAGTTGAGAACACAAATTGGTAAAAAAGCTCGTTTTCAGTGTGTCTTAATCATTCCATTACAACACAATAAATATGAATAGTAATAGAGAATAATATACAAGGGAAAAAGGGCCAGTTAATAAAGTATTCAACAATTTGCGTGATAATTGGTCTCCAATCATCATTGGCTTGGATGTTTCATGGCAGGTCACTTGTCGGCAATCCGGCCATGGGAGCCTGAGTGCTTGCACAAATTGTTTCTGAGCCCAGAGAGGGGAGTTGTAAAGACGGGTAATAACTACCTCCGATTTGGCTAGAATGTGAAACCGCACGTGTCTAGACCGTCCCGTTTTAACTCTGTACAGACTTCGGAACGCTTTGGTCACGTTTAAAATGTGATTGGTGTCCACAAGGTGCAACACGACAGCACTTGTGATTGACTTAATTACTCCACTTCGTAACCATGCAGGATGATGCTCATAAATGCGCATAGACAGACGGCTGGTCGTGCGTTTTCACAGGATCAAGTGAAAAAGTAAATACAGAAGAATGCAACACGATTGGGCACTCTATCCTTCAACCGTGGATGCACCATCGGGCTAGATGTGAATCGAATTTGAAGCTTAGTCGCGTAGAACGTTTTCTTGATGGCATTTATAACCTTCAGTGCACAATCTCTGCCGAAGAGTCGCCTTTAAATGTTAAAGAAATGTACATAGACTTCTTCTCAGCAAATACCCTCGTGGGAAACGCCTCTCGTCGTTGCAACACAGATTCCACCAAGCGCTCCTGGGATCCATTTTGGATTAAGATATTCCACATATTTTGGAATTCTTCAGCATGTCCTTTGTGCAAATTCTTCCAGCTCTGTTGGCCAGATTATGAGATTCTTTTTCATGCTGAGTGATACAATGCTACGGAAATGAATGTTCTGTCCATTCCAAGTCTCCTTTCTGTGTACTGCTCGCCTGATGGACCCGTTATCACAACGAGTTATGTAAACAGCTAAATATGCTGGTTGATTTCCAGCCTCAATTTCAAGCATAAACTTCAAATTCCTGTGCGCGGCAGTGAAATGATCATTAGATTTCGGCAGTCTTTTGTAGAATCGAATTCAAATATGGGCTTTGAACTCATGACACTCATGTGACCATTTCGACGACCTTACCACTCGATCACCACTTCCCAACAGTGTAATGTGTTATTATTTGGTGAAATATCAGCAGATCCAGTAATCTCCCATGGTCCTACTGTTTCTACTATTGTGGGCTCCCTCCCGAGGCACACGTTACCAATGATGCACGGCCTGCACAAGCAGTTTTGTGTTTTCAATCTCTGATGTGCGATTTCCGTATATTTCTCTCAATCACACGCATAATTTGTGAGATTAACAAAACAAAGTAAAGTTGAAAATTATTTTAGTACCTATGTTTGTCAGTTAACCAAGTATAATCTTCTCTTTTCTATAATTGCTTCACTATGGAAGGCTACAAAGTATTGAAATTAAGTGGTCATCAATATTCACAATGTTCAAATATATTCCTGTTTGCATTTGCACACTTTTCGAATTCAGGCTTCTTCTCCACATGCCAAATTGAATGTCTCACAAGATTTAATATTTTATGAAAATTATTCTGAACGATTTATCATGAAATCTCGCTTTCACTGTTCTCAGTATCTACCGTTTTATTGAATTTCAATCGAAGTGGCTGCCCCACTGTGCGGTACGAATATTGACACAACTTCCCCCCGGGTTTTATCCAGCGACCAGTAAATGGACGGCAAGGGATATTTGTCCAAATGTATATAAATTAATAAATGACAATATTGGACTGCGAAAGCTCACTGTACCGTTCACAAGTCAATGTTTAATGCGACGTTTATATCAAACGACAATGCAAGTGGCCAGATTATTGTTGTACCGGTAACTGCTCATTTTAACAGAAGCCCCAAAATTATTTTCGACCTAGTATAAAAGCATTTTGATATGTGGCTCAGTGCGCTGCCTAGACATATCCAGTTATTGTTTAATCTTCTGCACAGCGGTTTGAACCAGCTACACCAAAAATGAAAGGAGATTGGAACAATAATTAAAATACAATAAAAAATCTACGGCAAACTCAAAAAGTATCTACAATGGTCCGCGAAATCTGATGACACTCTTGTATCCAGTAGTCCATATTAAACTACGGAATGTTTGAATCACTCTTGATGTATAGCTGTCTCGAAACTGGGTGCAAATTCCACATCATGAAATCCAATTATGGGCTTGTCTTTCTATCTATAATGTACCATGTTCAATGGTAAAAATATTCACGCGAATTGTGTAGCAGCACTTTTGTACTCACATGTTAATGTATTCCTAGACAGCAGAGAAGGAAAGAATGTCGTATTCCAATAATGCTGAGGAGGCAAACGAGTGGATAAAACTGTTGAGGTGTGCTAATAATAACAACAACAGCTGTTCGGGTCCTTATTGTTGGTCATTGTACTGTTCAATTACTTATCAATGCAGTAGTAAAGCTCACACGGAACCAAATCACGAACACGTCGTTACTTTTGAAATTGTAAATAGTACGCACACTAATTACATATAGCTTTATATCAGTTGAGTCAGATGTGGTTAGTTTGTTTTTATTGCGGAAAATCAACTGCTTTTTGAATCCTATCTCCAAAATTATGAAAGATGCGCACGTATGGATAAAGAATAAGTGGCAACTCTTCTTATATGAAGGGCACAAACACTTTAGCAGTGATGAACAGTCTCAAGAAATGGGGACACACTTTGCTGTTTAATGAACTGGTTCTCAATGTAAAATTATTATAGTCGCATCTTCCCAAATTTCAGCTTAATGATCAATAAAGAGTGCTGAACGAAGGTTTCTTTCTTGATTACTATTTTCACCAAAGCATAAGATTCTGCTTCTGAGCGAATTGAAACTGTAAGCGGACAAGTCTGCGATTCACGGTTATTTCGTTGTTCTCATGGCCCCAGTTTAAATCGTCACCAAGGCTAAATACAACGCTTCAATCTGAGAGAGCCCGAAAATCTTTTTAAATAATATACCACAAAAATGATCTAAGCTAATGGGCATTGATTCACTCTTGATGTAGATATTTTTAGGATACCTTAAACATAAAGTTTCAATCGACAAACGTCCAGTTAAGCAATTCAGTTTTGTTTGTCTGTAGTAAAAATAACCTACACAATAAACGGCCCAAATTACAAAACGTTCGTTCAATCTTTGTTGCTAGTTCCTTCACCCCTGACAAGAAAAATCGTCTGCACTGTCATTTGAGTAAATTTATGGGACACGATGTGATCTGCTTTGGAAAGTTGTCCCGAGAAATATCTTTGTGAATAAAGCTATCTTTTTGCTTTAGGATAATTAGTGCGCCGTGCGTGTCTATGTTTGTGTGTGTGCGTGTGTAAGCAATAGCTAAACACAGGTACCAAGTAACCGCGTTTTTGCAGCATGATACATATCACATTTGCGTTTCCGTGATAACTAATAGAAACGGAAACTGGTTGCTCGTTGCACCGATGGTTTTCGTTTTGCTCATATGAAACCAAAAAAGATATGGAAACAAAGCGTTACTAGCAGTGCTTGTTGTTATTGTTTCTGTGGTTGGTGTTGTTGATCATAGCGGTGATGTTGGTATTTTATGCTAATATTGATTTAAACAGACTGTCGTTTGGAGATAGCGAAATTAAATTGGAAGCAGATGGTAATGATTATTTCATATCTACAAAAAGGGAGAGAGTAAGTCATCTAGGATGAGCGAAAGAAATGGAACACAAGGCGTAGAAAGAACGTACAGTGACGCATGGCTAATGATTCCCTATGGGATGTTTCGTTATTTCACTCGTACTAATCTGGATCGAGAAGACGTAAGTGTTACCTCACACTGTATGTATGCATTTCAGTGTACCTGCGGTCAGCGATACTTTGGAAGGACCAGAATGTGTGAACATATTCCGAAACACCTTGGTCTTCGCTGAAGGAAACTATAATCTATTACCATTGCTCGTCATTTCTTAGATTCCGGTCCCCATGTATACGAACCCAAAGAGTTTCGAGTCACTACGAGGCCTCGAATTTTACGGATTTTGCGATTTTTAGAAGCGATAATTATTCATCGCTTGAAACCGCAATTGCGTCAAAAAAGCACTCGTGACGCAACTGTTGTTACCGTGGCAGTGATAATGTCACACTTGATACCACCCTACCACAATGTGTGACAATAACTTCGCTCCCTCTCCCTCCACCACATTCACTACATCGTTTGGTCCAGTTGACTTCGATATCAAAATTTGTCATCTAACTTGACCCTAACTCCTATCCAAACACATATCCCGCAACTCACTTGTCCAACACCTTGTTCAAATGACTCGTTTTAACTCTTTTTTCTTCGTTTTACATACGTACGAATGTGCATTTACAGCTGAATGCGAGCAGGTGAAAGTGATAACCAATATCGATTCTGCCCAACTACAGACTTATTCTTGTGTTTATAAAACATCTGCGTAAGTCGCTTGTTTGATTATGCAGTTTATCGTTTATCGAAAACTTAGAAAGCAATATGTATGATTCTCACATTCGCTTAAAATTAAAATGATGCTTTCATATATATAACGTATGATAAAATCAATAAATCGTCTATAAGACGTAGGGAAAATGATCGGTTAAAAAAGGCGATTTGTGACATTCACTGAAGTCAATTAATTATTTGTAATGAAAGGAATGTAGAATTCCGTAACGTTTCCTCTGGGGTGTCTGAATGAAGGCTGTTGTACTGATGTTGTATGCGTGATTAATGGGCATTGGATTGGACACTGGTTGATTTTCACTGACGATTTGCGGGTAACATACTCAATGGTCCATATCAATACCAACTTATTACCGGGAATCATGTTCCAAATCCCTTGCAGTCATTATCCCAAACACTTAGAAAGTATTCTTTACATTTTACTCACATCAGGACCAAATGATGTTAGGAGTGTATCGAAAAAACGATGTGCCATTTTTTTGTTTTATTGTTAATGTTTTAATGCTAAAACACGGTGATGTCGGTAGAGAATTATATTCGCCGACATTGCTGTTATTAAGATTATGACATTATTGTTCCCTACACTCTTTATACAAAATAAGTTCATTTTAGCACATCTCCAAAAGCTTTCCCACATCTGGCTGCTCATACTCACTACATGATGCTAAGGCGATGTCTGTTTGTTTCACCATCCTCCTATGGCCCAATTGTCACAGCAGTTCTTCGTGTGGGCTTAAGTAGACACACAGTGCAAAGCAGACCCACCGGTACACGAGGGCTGGTCCACCAAACAGTTGCCGGTCTGTCCCACCGATTTCGGCGGACGAGAACTATCGATCGCTAGAACGGTCTTGGCAGCCGATAAGAGGTAGAATAAGTCGGTAGCCCAAGCAGTGGTCGCGTTTCGTATCGGTCTCGCTCCTGTTACCCGTACATTTCTGGCCTCAGCAACTGTCACGGTTTACTCAGCTGCATCCTTCCCCCTCCCGAAAGCAATGCAATCGCGTCCGGAATCTTACTATACGCTTAAATCTGATCGGCAGAAAAACAGGCTTAAATCAAACGAGAACTGGAAAATAAACTTGTTATTTCCACCTGGAAACATCATGAATCATAAAATGTGCGCAAAACGTTCATCGATTTTGCTCGATCAGCGTGGGCGCTAGTGCGCTTATAAAGTGTAGGCCACATACTAGTTTATTGTCATTTTCCCGTTGTAAGACAGGCAAAATAAACAAGCGTGACGGCAAGTTCAAACACGTAAAACAAATTCAAAACAAATTCCGAAAGTCACATTTCCTTCAGTTGTCAAATCTTTTTATGATTAAAGGAGATTCCCACTTACGCAAATGCTTTGTAATGCGGTCCAATCTTTTGCACGTGTATGTCACACTTTGCATCAACAAATGGCTCGGAAGTGGCGTAAAGGTTATTCGACACCAGTAAACTTGTAATGTCCTGATAGGCTATTGGATTGTCTGCTCGAATCTAGATAGAGTGCGGAAAGAGACAATATGTTTTTCAGTATATAAAACCACTAAGCTAACGCAATTCAAATAGTCGTTCTGTTACTTAAACAAAATGGAAACTAAAACGTAAAATGAGTAAGGTAGAGTAGTAGTCTGTACTGTTGTAGGGTTTCCAGAACGAAATTCAAAGGCTACTGGTACTATTTTTTAATTGCTGTATGACTGAAATGTTTGAAAAATAAAACCATTATCTCAGCTTGTGAACACGAACGTTCAAGTACCTGGATAGCAGAAACAGAAGTTACATAAAACACAAAAAAACAAGTAAGTAATGGTGTTCCGAATTTCTAAACAGGATGATGCAATTTGTTCAACTTAAACCTGTGAAATAAAGCAGATGCTTATAGATCAAGTTCAAACAATGTGGCTGTATAGAAAATGGAGTATTAGATGATGCAACTCCGTATGTGCTCAATTATTTATTATTCCCTTGACGCTTGGCGCAATTATCACCATTATGCTGCTAACACAATGCAATCGTGACATTATAGCATGGATGATGTTCCTGAGACAACGTATATGGAAGATAAACTTAGTGGTGGATCTGATTCAGTGGTGTAGTACAAGACCTAACTAGTTTGAAACAACTGTGATTCATAGCTTTAAGTTAACTCTTGGTTTGTTCTGTATATGGAAAAAATAAACTTTATAAAATCATTTGGTTTTCGATGGTGCTCTTAATACATTACCAGTTTATTAACTTGTTTAAACCATATTTAACCACTATAATATATTCAGCTGATTTTGAAGACCAAAGAAGAATGTCTTTTGCAAATCTGCCTTCAGAAATCTACTCATCCGTTTGTATCCATGACGGTAAGTCCTCGCGTTAGGTGAAAATGAGTGAGGTTTACCCTCACCGACTAATACGTTAAGGTGACTAGGCCAGAGGTGTCAAGTGACACTAGCTATAAACGAAATGGCTTTGGTCCTGAGTGACGGGTTAGTATATGCAGGCCTTAGCAAGAGTAAATGAATGAACTTCTTTCCACAAAATTAGAGTTAAAACATCTAGCCCCAAGTCCGCAAATATGACTATAATACTTTTTCGGACACATTTGCTTCTATTTCCAAAGGCTCACTAGATTCGGTTTTTAAGTTAAACTGGCACATTTAGGAATTTCGTGAATTCCTGAACAGTATCGCAGGATACATAACAAGAGAAAGCCATAAGCAAGCTCGTTTCCAGTATTTTAGATCCACGTCCATACCGTACACCAAAATGACAAATTACGGATTATTGTTTTCTAGGGAAACGAACATTAACTTAAAAGCTCATTTTCAATGCGTACTATTCAGGATTGGTCACGTGTCGGCGATTGGGATTTGAGAGCTAAAGTGCTGTTATTGAGAGGAGGATTGTGCAAGAGTACCTCCAATGCGGCTAGAATAGGAAATATGATGTATCTGGAGGATCCCGTGTTTACTCTACTTTGGGGAACAACATTTTTTTGTCACAGTGTGGGAGCCTGATAGTGTATTCTTCACATTTTGAGCAGTTAGGAATTTTGTTTTATTACGGAGGTTCGTTTATCATCGCTTTTTCAAGCGACATAAGTTTTGGAATCAAGGTAATATTTATCAAAAGCTGGGATGCATTTACGAGCAATTTGTTCAGTGTATATGGGGAAATACTGAAACTATACTGGTTGAAAAGTTTATGGTTTAAAGGCAACTGAGGATTGAAGGTGAAATAGAGTCCATCTACTCACGAGTCAAGTCCAGACCTGGTTCAGAGTACGACGAAATGAAGGTTTTGTTTTATTTTGATAGCTATTGCATCTCGTTTGTGAGATAAGTGACTAACTGTGTGGATAATCCTATTGTGGAGGCCATAATTTATTCTGGCATAATCAAACACAAAGTGTCTCACAGAGAAGATTACACACTCAACCTTAACAGAGCACCAACAAGCACAAACGAGGGTGGAAGAGTGAGAATGCTACAACGATGTATATGTCTGACTGAGTCACAAATAGTTATTCAGCAAAGTAATTCTTAACCAAAACTGAAAAAGCGCCTATAAAATTGAGCTGAATAGAAGTTTCGAACCATTTGTATTTCACAATTCGGTTGTCATTAGTAACAACTGAAAATTGAGCAATATGAAAACGTCCAGTAACAACTTATTATTATGGTTCGTTCTTCCCAATAGTATCTACGCAAAAGACAGAGGAAGAGAACCGACATTAATTTCTGTTCTTGAACCAGGAGAATAATATAATCAATTTTTTTAAGCTGTCCCCAGACAAAGAGTTGCTCAAAAATGCACAGAAGAGTTCGAAAATCTCCAGAAGTAGTAAACAGGAAAAATATTTTCGATACGACTAACCCAGCGTTGCATATGTAAAATAATAACGGTAACTGTATAAGACAATCTGTAAATGTGATCTTGTAGTTAAACAAAGGGAATGCTTTTCTAGAATAGTTGTAGATACCCCCGGCATATTTAGCACGTCGAGATTGCTGAATAAATACGCATTTCAACATGAAAACAAATAAAATAAACATCTTAGAATAGTGTTAGAAATCTTATAGCTCCTTTCATGTTTAACTTTTACAGTTTGTCAGGGAAATAGTGTATTTTCGTGCGTTTGAGCTGCTCACTTTTGACGTAAATAATGTGCACAGAAATGCACTTTCTGATTTATAACGCTCTATACTCTGACTGGCGAAATAATTTACATATTGGTCGAAAAATTATGCATCGCTTAATGTGTATCTATGGGAATGCAACCATTAATGCAGAGGAGTTTGTGAAAGTACCTCATGATGAACAGACTTAAATAAAAAGCGGGAAACTGTTAGTGCCACTGGACCCATTAAAAAATGACTCAATCCTTGGTTCAGTCCAACTCACTTTTCCTTCACCTCCGTGTCCCAAGCCGACTTTGATGATTGTGGGAAACGCAGGGGCTGTGATCTGAAGTGCAGTAAATCAACAGGCAGAATGAAAATTGAATTCGAATAGGCAATAATATAACTTTATTATCACAGACGTTTATCAAAGGTTAGATGCCTGCTTGAAAGGTAAACAATTAAAACAAAATTTTTGAGCTTATCACTGCGCCTACGGAGTTGAATAATAATAATGTCTGTTGGGTCACTTATTTGGATTATGCGGCACAAGAGTAACTCACCAAACGCAATGAACACAGTAATTTCGTCGTTTGGAGAGAGAGCAGAAATGCTCGGGGATAGTGATCAGCAATTTCTAGCTTCATGGGTTTTATCATTAGCGCTAGTCTTTCAACCCAATTGATGACGGTGAGACTACAAATGCACAGATGTGAAGCAAGCATACTACTCACTTACCCACTGGGTAGCTGATAAGATACAGCTCGTCATAAATAGATAATTCTCTTCCGCCACTGCTACTGGAACAAGACCGCCTTATCAAAGATTGACTTCACGTTGAAACAGTCTTATCTCGGATTATAAAAGTGGAACACCTGTTGTCAGGTGCGAAAAACACCTTCCGTAACTTTTATTGGAATAACGCGTTGGATTTCTAATTGACTGCATCAACTAAAGTAAGTGAGCACCAGGATAATAATGTGCCGACAAACCAGAGGATTTGTTTGAATGAAACAAGATGAAGTTAACTCACCATTTCTTTGTGGCTTGTGTAATACACCTGATTGATGAGTGGGAAAGTTTCTTTGCCCAAACGATTGCGCAACAGTAAGAGATGAGCAAACTGTTTTGATGGGTGCAAACAGAATCATGTTAATGCAAGTTATTATGAATGCACATTAGTTAGTAAATTTTTCACCGATAGTATTATGCAAAACACCAGCTATTGCATGTGATCGTATTAAAATGACACGCTTAGTCCTAAGGAGCCTAAGTATATGGCGAATCAAGAAGCTCATGTATGCCAAAACAAAAGAAATTGGACAACTTCCAAGTGATTCCAAAATTGCTTATGACTCTGAAGTGAAATCCAAAGAAACAGTATATTTAGACAAAAATAAACCCTCAAAGGCAAATAAAAAATCAATGGAAACCTATGACAATGCATAATCCTTACTTATCATTTGATTCATTAACATTGTTGAAACGGTGACAAAATTCAAGCCCTAACGTTTGCCTCGATAGCATCTAACAACAAAGAACCAGTGTAGTGGACTGGTTTTATACATTCAATTATTACCAGTAACATACTCCACGACAACCGTAACCAAACACTTCAGTGAATTGTACGATTTTAGAGGTAAATTGTCATTGCAAGTGAAGCAACCAGTATTCAAAACCCTGGGAGAACAAAGCAACATCTATACTAATTTTTTTCTTTGGAATTTTTCTACCCACCTAGAATGTGAATGAGATGGTTTTAGTATGAGTCTCTTTTTCCCCCTCTATATTTTTCTCTGCTGCATGGAACCTTTTCAAATTAATTATTATCTAAGCAGCCTGGGCAAAAAAATTCGATGAATGACGTCGAGAGAATAATCCACAGACTAATTACTGCGCTCACTACGAAATAATACCCGTTCTGATCAATAAATGAAATACAAATTGGTGTGGCATCGTTTTCCCCAACATTCCGACTTCCGGACATCACACCAGGTTCGCAAATCAAATACGTGAGGCTTAATCCAAACGGCATGGCGATAGGGTGTCTGCATTGTTCGATTTCAATCTGACGGACGTCTGCCAAAACAGATAAGAGCCTAATAATGACGCAGACGCTTATTGCCTGAGTTTTGTTCAGGAGGGACATTTTACAAAACTGTTCAGTGTCAGTTATGCAGCACTTACCAGCCACGGTCTATTCTTCATATTGTAGACTGCATGCAAAGTATTCATACAGGGAGTGCCTGAGTACATCAAGCCCGTAAGAATGGGCTGCCAATCCTCATTGACTCCGCTCGCATGTTGACGGAGAAGAACGAAATCTGGCTTGAAAGAGCTACATATAGGGGGAAGCGCAATTAAGTGATTCTGCAACATAGCGTGCTTTCCAAAGTAAACTATGACGTTAAATTTACGAAAATCTCTCAGCGTACGCCGAATATTTCACTTTTAGGAACCCAAATGAACACGTCAAAAACTATCGAGATCAGATATTCTGGATGTGTTAAAATATACTTAAATGTTACTTTATTCAATTAACATCCTTTTCTACCTCATTGTGTCTGACTAGCAGTGCGATGGAGCTGCCCTCCTAATGGGATCGAATGAGGTCGAAACAGCTGCACAGTGCTTCTCAGCTTTCCAGTTCATGCTATAATGGCCAGGTATAGGATGACATCAACTAAGCAATTTAATCAAACCCGCCATTACTTTCATACAATGAATATCCGGAAAAAATGAGAACAAATCTTTTTGAAATCTGACCAATTCTTTCAAAAATGCTGTTTTATTCAAAAACACTAATTCACTGTTCGTTTTGACTAGGTACTGCAACGAGCATTGCGCGTGAGGTTTGAGAAACAAAATTGGCAACTTTTAATTTCAGTATCCTACCAATGTGAAAGCTGGAACGAAAGAGATTTATTCTACTGGATTCATTTATGATGCAGCGGATTTTTGTATTACTGTGGAAGAAAGATTAATCAATTCCCTCTCTCGTGAGTTTCATCTGTTAAGAAGAACACGATTTATTTCCAAAAACGCATTTAACGAAACGAAGATGGTTCTAAAATTTAGTACTTCTTAAAGTTGAATCGGAGCATTCGTAAAACATATTTGATGAATATTTGTCTGCTAACAAAGTTTTTGATAAAGAGGATGTGGAAAAGCAACGAATGCATCAATCCGAAAATTGCACTGTTTCTGTCGGCGACGAAAGGCCAGTCATGCCTCACGTGGTTTTCTCGGTAGAAGGGTCTTTGTAATTGAATTGTACGCAGATCTTTCAAAGATGTGTCTTTGAGGCAAACCCGCTCAAACGAATACTTCACACAATCGATCGCCTTTATATTTGGAACACCACCTATATTAAAAATTGTACACCACGGAATGAAACCACTCTAATTTGAAAAGAAGATGATTTTACCACAGTGAAAGCAGATTTCCACCGTACAAATATAACGTGTGACCTGCAAATTTGAGAGCTCAAGTAAAATAGCAAAACAATTCTCAATGTGTATTCTTCTATATTCAGACTACAGAACACTTTATTTCCAAGAACTAAATTGGAGTCTCTTTCACACTCGTACAGTCCTTTATTAGACGTTAACAACAAGATATTAAAATTAGTTAAACGGGACCGAATGGTTATCGGTGAATTAGACGATAACTGGTAGTATTTATTTTTTGTGAACAAGAGCCCATATATTTTCGTAAATTTGATTAGATTTCGGCTGTGCAATATTAAATTGACTAACAATCTAACATTTTGGGAAGTATTTATAATTGTGAGGGTCACCAGGCAAGATATGAATCTACAGGCTCAGATATTTCCAAAACGTTGATTTTCTGAAACTGAATCTTAATATTCATCGTAAAATTGTAACAGGAGTTGTGTAATGTTCACTGTAAGTCGATGCACATCGTAGGTGTTTACAACTTGGTTCATGACATGAGGCTGCTCTGCACCATATATTTTAATATGAACGTTTACTCATTTTTTAAATATAATGCTTTTACATCTCTTGTGATATTAAATAAATAACTTTGGTTAACATGGGGCAGTCATCGAATTCATAGTGCTATCTACATTTTGCGACCAAGTGATCTATTTCGAACTGTTGTGATTAGAATTTCCTCATTCTGCAAAACCAATACACCTTTATATCTGATATTTGCCAAGATTATTCGCTGAAATTAAAACAAGCACCGTTCAGTAACAGGAAGAGCCTTCATAGAAGAAAACAATTTCTTACCGAATCGGTTTCGTTCGATTTGAAGTGTGATAAATATTTATCACACAACCTTGTTCACTATATGCCGTCATTGTTATTTCAGAATATTCCGCCTGAAATACATAATGAAATTACAAACCGTTAGCAAAGAGTGACACAACTAAAATAAATGTTTTCAATATAGTACTTTTCAAAGTCGATAGCTACTAAAGCCGCTTGGTCAAATATTCTTTATTGGTCAAAAGGTACAAAACTTGTTTTCAAAGCTTTCTTCAAATTAGTTGGTGTAACACCATTGGAGGTGAATAGACCATATTTTTCAGTTATCACTTTTGTTTATGCTGTGTTTGTCTTTTGAAGGCAGAAACTACTGCCATCACCATTTCAAAACTGGTGGCTTTTTTCCATGGCTTCGACTAATATCTGCCACTTGCCTTCATGGGCCTCGGTGATTTAGATATCAGTGTGGATCCGGCCCAGGATTCGCTTTAGAACTTTATCTACAGAGACATCTGCCAATGTGCACGCGGCTAACTCGTGCAATACCCCGACAGAGTCATGCACTTATTATGCCTCGACCTGCTGTAGCTATAGGAAGCCTCGGAGATTTTCACTGCGCTGAGCAATATCGTCAAAAAGGCACCTT
>UZAN01044410.1:26329-36436 GCA_900618425.1 Echinostoma caproni | reverse complement strand
AAAGGAAGCGAATATTTGCTAGAACACACTCACGTGTTTTTGTAGGAAAAGTTAATTCATCTTTCAGTGATCCACAGTGAGAATGAATAAATGAGTGTGATAGAATTAAGACCAATTACAAATACGAATATAAAGTGAGGAAATTAGCTTGTCTTAACCACGATGAATGAAAACAAAAACACAGGTTTTGGTGATTCAATCAGAGAATGAAAGTGGTAAAACAACGGCAGATGAGAAAGTTTGATGCATTGACATGCAGGCACATCCAATCACTACATCATTTCGCCATCCAACCACCTCCTAATCTGTCAAGTGGGAAACTCGCTGTTGAAGATCTAACGCTTTTGAATAAAGGACTGAATTTTAATATGAGCACACCTATGTTCGAGCCAATTGACATAATACCACCCTTAGAAGAGAAGCTTTCAAAATTAGACGAAACTTGACACGGGGGGGGGGGGGACGCATGGCTCTTCTTAATCTACGCAATGATCGATCAGTTGTAATCACAAAATCGGATAAAAACAACCAAGTTGTGATCATGGATCGGACAGACTACGAGAAAAAGGCATCGGAACACCTTTCATCGGGACCGTATAAAAAACTGCCGGAACAGAAACACAGAGCGATCCTGAACAAAACACAAGCACTCACAGCCATACTACTTCAGGAGTTGAAACCAAAGTTGGGTAAGTCACAATGGTTCCGACTGTATCCAAAGACTTGTTGTCCAGCCCGTTTTTATGGTCTACCGAAGATACACAAACCAAACATTCGTCCTATTGTTGACTACACAAGTACCCTTAATTACGTGCTAGCAAAGTTTCTCACACATATCTTACGACCCCTCTTGAAGTGTGGTGAACATTTAATCAAGAATTCATATAATTTAGTGGATAAACTCAGAACACTGACTGTTGAACGTGATGAATGCTTAGTGAGTTACGATGTGGTATCCCTGTTCACACAAATGCCCATCAATGAATGTCTGGACATAGTGAGAAGTCGTCTTAACAGCGACCACACACTCAGTGATCGAACGAACTTGACAACTGACGAAATAATGAAAGCAACTGAACTATGTCTGAAGTCAATACTATTTGTGTATAACCGTTCACTCTACAAACAAAATGATGGTCTTGCCATGGGATCACCAATTTCACCGATAATTGCGAACTTGTTTATGGAAGAGTTGGAAGAACGGCTGCTGAATTCGACAACTCTGGTACCAAGAGTCTGGTGGCGCTATGTGGACGATAGCTTTCTAGTCATAAAGAAAGTGCATGTCGAACCATTCACGCAGTTTTTAAATGACTTTCACAACCAAATCAAGTTCACACTGGAAATCACCGACAACTCCCTAAATTTTCTTGATTGCCGAGTGAAAGTACTGGACTCGGGTAAAGTGTCGGTGACGATACGCAGGAAAGGTACACATATAAGACGGTACCTCAACTTCCATTCTGACCACTCAACCAACATCAAGATATCAGTAGGACTTAGCCTAATTACTAGAGCTCGGAAACTAGTAACCAACAAAAAGGATAAACGTCAAGAGATGAACCGGATTACTAAAGAAGATAAGGAATATCCGAAGGAGTTCATCGAAAAAATCAAACACCGAAATATCAACCCACTGCAGTCAACTAAGCCAAAAAACGACTGACTTACAACTGTTGTGATTCCATATCGTAGTAACACGTCCGAAGACATACGACGGATACTCAACCGTGTAAACATGAGGGTTGTGTTCAAAAACACTAACACGATCTACTCCAAACTAGTTAACCTCAAAGACCCTCGTTCAAAAGGGGACAATTCTGACGTAGTTTATGGAATACATTGTCTAGATTGTCCTGTTACGTATGTCGGCCAAACGTTCAGAAGCCTAGTCAAACGAATGACTGAACACATGCGTCTAAAAAAAAAGATTCCAAATGATGTAGCTGGTTTGAATTGAGTGGAACACAATTCCGCAATCACTGGCCACGAAATGTGCGAAGGACATGTAGTTGATTTCAAAAACCCGCGCATTCTGAGGCTTGGGCTCAGAAGTCACAAGGAACGTTTGGTAGCCGAAGCGCTCCTGATCCTAGGACAATCAATCGATCTGATGGGGCAGTCATTCCACAGTTATGGCAACAATTAACACCGGTGCATACAAAATAGTCTCGCCCCCACCCCACAGGCCAAGTGACTAATTTCACACGATTTGACCTAGAAGTCGAACCAATTTCACTAGCCCCAAGCACCTGTTGAACGATCACCAACACACACATGCACATACACATACACACATACTCACATCCGAGTTCTATACGATGTCATCATCCTATCGCCTTATAATTGCTTGTAACGTGAGATTAACCGATTAAACGACTTGAAAAAGGCCTTCCAAGAGGGTCGAAACGTTGTCACCAACGCCTTTGTGTTGTGTTTTTCATTCGCTGTGGCTAAGAAGAGCTAATTTTCTCAACAATCATGAGCAGGACGCCCAAGTTTCTCAGCGAGATCCGTTCCATCCATGGATCTCGTGTTACGAATATAAAGTACATCTTTGTGATAAGAAAATTCTCGGTCTCTCGGTGTTTCAGATTGCGATGTGGATTCTATATTTGGCGCTGCAGTTCCTCGGACTGATGGAGAATTAATTGATCCAAGAAACTTGGCCTCCTCTTATGCCCTGCGGTTCCAATTCTTAGCAGAACACCTCCTTTACTCCGACAATTTGAAGCATTGTGAGAATACCACAAGTTATTTAAAGTTCGTCCCCAACATGAGACCTCAGATTCTTCTGGAAAGGCTACAGTGAAACAAAAATACCTGTAGAAAGGCAAAGCTTGGCATCTCTAAACAGCTGAAAAAAGAATGAAACAGCTTTGTGACATTCTGTTTATGTTTAATTGTTTCATTGCTACTACTGACCATTGTCAGTAGATAGACTCTATTCGGACAGTCTTCCCTGTTTGCTGCTTTCCCATTGGTTAACCGTAACCTGTTTTTGTCTTGGCGGCGGCCATCTTGGTTTGCTTACTGTTTGCTCTGACCACCACACATTAGTGCTATTTGTTGGACTGGTGCTGGTCAAATTACTTCGAATGTACGTTTCCTTTCGAGTTCGACCTTCTTGTTTACCATACCTTATGTTAACGTATTGTTTTATAATTACAGAACCACCAAAGACAAGAATCCGAGAGGTTCTGAGTATCTTCTGGTATTGATATTGACCTCAAGGTGCGTATATTTGACTAGCAAAGTACCGCACATACGGATCGTGTATCAACAAGCTTATCTTATCCCATCAATTGTATGTATGTATTGTATGTCAATAGCATTCTGCGGACTAAGTCATGTCGTGAGTTTTGATATGATTGCAGCTACTCAACCTCATTGCGCGACCTAGAGAAGCTGTAGAAATCAATCATTCGCGCATATTGACCACTGAAAAATGGCCAAATATCTCCGTCCTTACCATCCGAGACTTACGCACGAGCTGAAGAGTAATTGCCTCAGTAAATGTGCTGGACCTGAAGTTGAACCTCCGCTCATCGGAAAAACTTGTGTGAAACACCTTGATTTAACTTTATCAGATATCTTTTGGATGTTGTCTTTTAAATCACCTCAACATTGATACAGCTGAAAACTCTGGGACAAGTGGTAATTAATGATCTCTCACGTGCGATAAACATTCGTGACTCCAACCAGTTTGCATTCCGCAAGCAGCCTTTAACCGTCAAAGCTGGTACCCCTGGCTCACACGCTCTGTTACATCATCTACAGACCAGAAGTACAAACTGGTTTAAGCCCACTTTTGGACAATAAAATCGTTATGATCTCCGTCAACAGGAACTTTCTTTTCATTTTAGTAGACAAATCATCCAACAGGCTATCACCTGTCCTGATGACTGTATTACAATACCATTGACCGGAGGCAATTTGCCTGGCTATACATTTTCAGCTTAACATGTCCGAAATCCAATTTAAGATGTCATGTTGCTATGTGGATAGTACCTTGTACAGTACAAAGTGAAAACATAGGAACATGACATCTTAAATTGGATTTCGGACATCCTAAACTGAAAAAGGTATGGATGAAAAGAGGTTTTAAACAATTCACGTCAAGTCAAGCGCACCATCCTCGTCCAATGTTTATCTGCCTTTTTTTAAGTCCAAAACGTTCCGATTTCCTCATCCATCCTCCTAACCCGAATACTGACGATGTGGTCATTGGTCATTCCGTGTAGAAAACTTAACACAAAAATATACACTCCGTTTTTTTATCGGTTGAAGAATGGTTCCAGCTGTAAATCTGACAATCAGTCCGACGAAAAGTGTCAGAATAATGCATCCAATCAATCCAAATCCGACATCCCGGGAAAACGGTGGCTGTTACGATGTACTACTCACACTTATGAACAGTATGTACGCACCAAGAGGTGGTTGTTGGATTCCCACGGAATTCACGAGTGAACTGACGGATTTACTTTTGTTATCAGTGGAAATGCGCATATAGCATCGGACGGTTACATTATTTATGTTGTGCCCTTGTGGGAATTCTGAAGACTTGTTCCACATGAGATATTGTGTTATATGCATGTCAACTTACCGATAGTCTTACAGTTCTTTGCAATAAACAACTATCCTGCTTCTGGTACCGCTTTTTGGAATTATAAAACAGCTGCTATTTCCAGTTGTTTGATCAATGGCTCGGCTGTAAACCGAGAACAGAATTTTCAAAAAATTGGTGTATTTCTTTAAAAAATTACAAACAAGAAAATAGACTCATCGTGTAAAATGAGAAATTCTTCAAGGTGAGAAACCCAATGATGTATTTTAACAGATTTCTCTCCAAAAATTTCACGTTGATTCTTCAAGAGGTTTGACCAAGCATAGCGAGAGTTCCTATACCAATTCGGTTTACATCTTGTGGGCCAACTGTGTAAAACAGCCCTTTCAGAATATCCCCACTCTCTACGTACCCGTTTTTTCTTCATTCGCTTCCACAGCGGGTAAGTTGTAACAAACTCAAGTCACTCAACTACACATCCTCATTGTCCACTGTCGAAACTGCATTATTCTTCATCGAGCTAAGCGATTGTCTTCGGGAGAAAAAGAAATTATTGATTTTCCGAAAAGAAGCTTGTTTGAATGCGTTCACATCCCCCGTTTTTGGCGCCCGTTCGATCGAATTCAATTTTCTTTCATTCTATCAAAGTATGCCCGGTAGAACTTTTGAAAACGTATCCACCTTATGGTCAAATAAAGTACCTTATTCATTTGATTTAGACTTGGTTCTGGTTCTCTGATTCCCTATATTCTATCCGTACTTGATGAAAATAAGGAAGCTGTCAAAATTTGTTTGTTTGTTGGAAATCAGTGACGCTTTCAATTGTGTAGATAGGTCTAATTTGTTAAATATTTTGTTTTCCAGCGTGATATCGCATACCATAACTGTGATACTCACAAACTATTTCACAAATCGATCACTCGTTCACACGTTTGTTCTCTTCCTTAATTTCTACACTAAGCGTATTACAGGTTGTCATTCTATCCCCGTTATTTTCATTTCCACGTCCACTTAATCTATGCCAACTTTAAAAAATTCCCTGCTCATTAAATACACTGGCTATACTGTATTCGGAAGTGCCCACCCTGATGCATCTGTCACCTCCACCCCGTGCAACTAACTAACCTTACCGAGTGGTTCACTGAGCATGACTTAACTCTCAATCTCTCTGTGTAGACAAGCTGTTCTCACTTCACACAGAAACTCGTTATGCCAAGTTACTGGAATTCAGTCCCACGCGGTGATACTATTATCCAACCCCTAAATGTCAGGTATCTTGGTGTGTTAATAAGCCGAAATTTATACTGGTCTGACCAAGTTCTTTCTGTATTTGGAAAGGTCAGGAAACTGTCATTTTATATCTTACGACTGAAAACTCTATCCGTCCCTCGCTTCTTGATTAAACGTTTTGTTTTTGCCTGTATGGCCCCTTCGGTCGTACGCGTCCCCCCTGTAATCTTTCCAGGGAGACTTTAAATTACTTTTCAGATACTTAACACATTTAACAAGAAGTAGCGGGATCTCCCGTGAAACTATCTGTCACTTTATCATTTCCGAACACACAAAGTCATGCTTTTCGTTATCATAGACAACCAACCTTTTACATCCGTTACATCAAGATCGTATTGAGTGTGTGTCCTCCTCTTTCACCCGGTTCCTCTTTGATTGTATATTTGCTCGTAAGACCGCCTATCGGTCTTCTGTGGTGCCCGTTTTCTTGTCAGCCCAGAACGTATCAGGGCAGAACTGAACTCATTCATATCGTAAATTGTTTTGTTTTTCAATTGCTTACGATAGTTCTGTGATAATTTTGCTCAAAAGTTTTGGTTGACTATGTGACTGCTAAATATTCACCTTCCGGGGTGCATAAAGCAAATTGCTTGACTTGATTTGAATTAGTTGCTAATTTGAATTATGCTCCAGCTTGGTGGCTGGATATTCTAACCACTTCAAAGAACTTCCTACTGCACTAATTGGCCTGTGACATAATTGGCAAAAGGGTGTGTGTAACACTTCGTAGAATCTATCACCAGTTTACCAGACAATATTTATTTCATCCGCTCGGGGTAAATAAATGATCGATCGAATTTTCAAAAAGGATTCCCAAAACAACTCCTCAAAATCACCACGGGATAGGTTCGATCTCAATCTGCATCCAAGTGTCAATGACCGTACTAATTCGATGTCCGACTGCTTGAAGCGATATCAATATCTGTGAAAAACCGGTCCGGATTGTTTCTTGATCCTATAAGAACGGACCAAATGTTTCTACTGAATCCATCGCTTCTGCGGTGTCAAACGCATACTGTCGATCAACGGTGGGTGATTGTCTTAATCTGATAGAAGCGCTCTCTCTGTAATTTTCGTTTCCTCCCTCGCAAGTGAATGCACACAAAAGGTCTCGGACGAACTAGGTGGCTCATTAGTCACCAGCAGCAGTGATCCATTTCGAGTTTAATGTCATTCTGGATTAAATATGGAGAACACTGTCAGCGGTCTTCTAGACATGGATGTTTAATACACAACGAACGGAGAAAAACTGTACGAGTTAAAGCACATCGACGACATCGTCCATGCTTTGAGGAAGCACAAAGGATACAAACCAACAAGTTCTGTTTGCTCGTTTCGATGCGCGGCTTGGACCTCCATATTGGTACATAATATCACAAGACTGAGTGGGACCATAACTTTTCAACTTCAAATGAAGCTGTTGTAGCTTCCGGTGAATCCAACCAATCGCCTTCCGCTGACAACGTCATAGTTTCTCAAATTAACTTTTCGGTGCTAACTCAATTGGCTAAATACAGTACAATTTATAACAGATTAAAATAGGTGGGGAGAGGAGACAAATGTCTGCGAAGGAAATCAGAGTTTAAGGAGAGATGACGGGCTAGTGATAATTGATGTTTGTAAGTGTGTATGTCTGTTTGCGCGCGTAGAAATTGACAGAAAGAGAGGGGTTGTTCATGGGTAGGTAGGTGAATGAGTGGTTGATCATAAACGTTGGTTACGTCACCAGATTGTTAATGTTCTTACAAACTGTTTCTGGGCCCACACGAGTGTGTGTGTGTGTGTGTGTGTGTGTGTGTGGAGACGGATGGCAGTCGCCTCAGCTGTTGACAAAAATTCTGAACTTGACCTCTTTGGATAACCTACCCTTGACGGTGTAGAGAGGACGGAAAGCCTCAAGTACATTGACTGTGTGATTCGACTCAGTCAAATGGTTCGTAATTGCCGACGCCCCGGTCGCCTCTGGCTCAACCAAACGGGGTGATGCTCCTTGATGCGATCAGATAGACGCCTCATCGTTCGACCCGTATAACTAAGTCCACTAGAACGGATGAATTATTAAACACAAAGTGAGGTCGCATCCGGGGGTAATCTATCTTTAGTCTGCATAAAGAGGTCCGTTTTGGACGTGAATATAATGCGGAGTTCAGTCGCAGAGTAGCTGAATTTGATGAAAGATTGAATTTGTCTACTGGATACTTTCACGATCGTTTCTCCCCTGAATGGGATGGAGAGATAGACACGCTTCATATTTGTTGCCCGCTTTAAATGGCTGTGATTGGTCGGTTTACTCCCCTTACGTAATTGGATCCCCTTGACTCTTCTTATTTTGTTTTTCTGACTGTGCTTTTCGAGTGACTTAACTCGGATCCAGTTCCGATCTGCCGTATGCTGCCTAGTTTCTGAGTTGGACTGCTTCAAATTTGAGGCAAACTGTACACGTAGCCAGTCTATCTCTTCTATTTGCCTAGACTTCATGGCTCGTTTATTGCGCGTCACTCTTTCACTCTGGATATCAATTCGGTACAGTGTTTGTCAAATGGTATACGTAAGCAATGCACATTTCTATCACTTTTTGACCGGAACTACTGCCCAGTTGGAAACATTTAATTTACCATGTGGATGAACGCAATCAAGCTCTTCATTAGGGGACTACTCACATCTGTGAGTATATAAAATAGTTTTAACGCACAAAAATTAACAAGACGACCAAGGGCAAACTGCTGCGTCTCCCAGAATAACTACAGATTGCTTCGTTCATTATCCGCTGTGCTGCCAGGACCAGCGAAGGTTTCAGGTGAACTTCCTGTGCTATGTATGCCACATTAGTTATAGCCCAACTCTGATCTACAATAAACAACTATCCTCGACTGAGCACCACTTTGTGGAATTATAACACCAAATTATGTAATCCTGTTGTACTTAGCACCTTCATGAGAGTAGTAATATACAAAATCGTGTTACACTGCATCGCCAAAGTGTATTGTAAAATCAATCAAGTGTTACCGAGTCGTCACTCTCGGGTGAAACACAAACGTATTTGAAATCAGCACATGGCCATCGATCCAAGAGACCTCAGTTAAAGCATGTAACAAACATGGAGGTTTATTTTAACTATCCCATAGCTTTCACAATTCAACTTCCTTCGAAAGCTCTGTTTTACACAGTTTAATCAAATGTCGCGATGGTTCAGCTATTGATTCAAATTGTGCAACACTCTGATTCTCATCACATGTATCTCACCCAATGCTTAGGGGTTCGAGCCTCATTCACGGGCGATTGAATATGCTATTGGTTCACACCAGAAGCAGAAGATTTGTATCAATATATGCTTATATTTCGCTTGTATTAGTAGAATCCCACTGGAATGAACGATTTCTCAATTTCGATGAAGGCTGCTGATGCGTCAGTTGGAAAAGAACAAAAAAATCTCTAAAATGAAATCACCAGAAATTATCACATTATATAGATGGAATGAGCTCATCCGATTGTTTGGAGGCACCAATCGAATGGGGTAGTTCAAGGTTAATACTCTAATAATTGATTGAGCCATTCGCACAAGCTAATGACCGTCGGCCGTGTAGCTCAGGGGTAAGTAAGGGTTTTAAGTTTCAACCCGTAGGGTTCGCGGTTCGAGTCCTGACAGGGTAGCAAAAGTACGCGCACTGTTGACGAGTCCCAAACAGGACCAAACAGCTGTGTTGGTTATCACAAACATTTCCACCGTATTTAAATAACTGGAAATTATTTCTAAAAATGACTCATAGATATGATACAGGTATAGCACTTTCACTTCCTTCTTTATTTTTTAGCACGGGGGNGGGGGCGGTCGTTCTTTTGTATGAAGTTCACCAAGTCGACCGCCAAACAGCTTTTGCCAGTTTTTCTCCCAGTACATATCTGTGATAATCAGAGTAGTATTGAATGTAGGGCTACGATAAACCGTGCTGTAATACTCAGAACTGGATTGGCTTCAACCTGAACTGCGAACACCAATGAAATACACGGAGAATTGGTAGCAGCAAGTGCGAATGTTTATTGACAGAAATAGAGCATGTTTTATAGAAAGCCATAGACCACATGATTGGTTGAAGGACCGTCGTGCAATCACGTAACCGTTTGCCCAGATGCATTGCACGTACTAACTCTGATTAAACTTTTCGCCCGGTGTACTATTAGTCCAACTTGCTTAACGGTGGTTAGATTTTATGAAGCTTTACCTGATCGCACTTGGAATGTGGTCACATATG
>UZAN01044410.1:0-12406 GCA_900618425.1 Echinostoma caproni | reverse complement strand
TATAAACTGCATGGAAGAGGTTATTTGGCTGGAGGCTTTCGACTGGAGTTAACAGACAGCCAATTGTGTCAATCTTCGTTTCTGTTTGGTCAAAATGAACTACCCGACTATCCCTGAAGTCGACCACTCAACAAACATGAATTGGCAATTCGGTTCAGCCCTGGGTATGAGCTAGTTGGCACAGCGGTAACACACGCACGCTTTCCATGCCCGATGGGTCCGGATTTCAAAGCCCGGGCGGGATGGCAAATACGCACCTGTGATGAGCTCCAATGAGAGCGAAACTGGAGTCCAGTACTTCCCCGAGTGTATGGTTGATTAGAAGAACTGAGGTTTGTGTGTGAACTCGGAAGGATTGTCAGTTGAAATCAATTTGCTCTATTGTCAAGTCCCTGGGTTATTCGAACTCGCGTATGATTCAATTGTTGGCCCAGTACGTGAGCATTTTGAGTGAAGAAGCAAACCATTTTCAGTGTCCACGGACGTGTCCGTATTGGTAAATCCGACAGCCGGAAGTTCGTAAACTGAATGACTCTTTATTTCATTGCATACTGTCTGGTTGGTCCCAGAGGTTAACTAAACCGAAAGATGTGTGGTCTCCCAAAATTCGGATACATTCTACAAAAACTGTAATTTCAAGACCAACCGAAGGCATTGGACAGTTAAATCGTCTTTCACAGGACTGTTGACACTGGAATCACGAAGCTTGGTAACTGTTAGCAACACATCATCAGGCTGTTGGTGACATATCATTCAAAATTGTCTATTCGACCAGATTCTCACGGTGATTGTAATTTTCGGAAACACACCGATCAATAAATAGAAATTCATCCTGTACCACCCGGGGCAAATCTTTTGTTCCCTTGGTTCCACTCTGCTAATGTGTCAGACTGTTTCCTCTTCTAGCCTGTTTTTTTTAACTTAGTGTAACGTGATGTACAAACCCTTTTATGTTTCTACAGTCAGTGTCAGTTCAGGTGTGGTAGAATAAAGCTGCCGATCGATTGGGTAATTTCCCGATTTACTGTTCTTGTAATATGTGTGATAAATTAGTTAGCAAATTACACACTTTTGCTTCGTATCATGATTTACACTGTTTCACATATATCAAAATATTATTATGTTAGCCGTATGGCCTTCTTTACTGAAGACCTCTGTTTCAGAAACCCTCCCCCCTCCCTCACTCGCCGCTGCTCCTGGTCGTCATCATCAGCTCGTGAAGAAGAAGCTATCATTATTTGGAACGGGAGCTGTACAGCACACCACTACCAAGTGTAGCATTGTAGCAACCGGTCTCTGGTATGATTTTCTCCATCCCTTGTCTCCGCAACGTCACTGTCACTGTCACCACCACCACCACTAAAAACAACAACAACAACAACAACACGTCTTGTGCACTGTTCAGAGACCAGATTATTCCGTCGCTCTTTGCCAAGATTTGCCGAATAAATCTCAAGGGGAACATCGCCTCTCTCTCACACACGCACATCTCACAAGCCGTTTGGCTAGAGTGACCTATAGTGTCGGAACGGTGAAATAGGTGGACAATCAAAATTATTCTGATACAGGTCTGTACCGGTGAGAGTTTGTGTGTCTGCGTGTGTGTGTGTGTGACACAACGGTAAAGTTGATCAAGTTGGTATGAGTCCAAGCCAAGTGATACACCATTGAAGTCATGTGACCGATCAAAGCGGATCGGTTGATTGATTCGCGAATGGTGATGCGCTCGTTGACTTGATTAGCCAGATCGTTTGTACTGTCACCGGGTTGAATCGGTGTTCTTGTGGGTCTGAAGTGAATCGATTGCTCAAATGAGTTGGTCAGCCTCCATGTTCAATCAGGCAAGTTCCATTTTAGTCCACCGATCAGTTTGCATGCAAATTCAATCATCACATTGATCGCATTAAGTGTGACGATTGTGTTTATACGTGCTTAGCTGTGGTACGGATGAATCACAGATTACTGACCGCGCACGCGCGCGAGTGATGTGTGCACCGGTAACAGAGTGTAACCAGCACACGCGGATCCATGATCGATCGACGGATCAATCAGCGAACTATGCTATCTGCCAGTTTTGCTTTCACCTATCTGTCTTCATGTCTCCACTCCACCCCTCCCGTCTGTCGGTGATTTCATTAATTCTAGTATGGTATCTTGTGGCAGCTGATCGAAACATTCATACGTCTGAATAACTTGTCCGACTGAGGATTTGAGTCACAAACCACGAAAGCCTCAATACGCTGTATGCTTGGATGTAATAGAACCATTCGGTAGCAATAACTGACTTTCAAGTGATAAAGACACCAACCGTCGGTAATGTTGGTGACCCCAAACCAATTTGTATACACCCTTTCCCGCGGCACCTTAGATGCTCTTGCTTACCTGGATAAGAGAATCAAGGCTGTAGGCAAATGTTCTTGACTACGGTGATGCTTTCAACACAATTGATCGACAAATTTTGCTAAATACCCTCTCTTCGGGCGGAGTTCGACCTTCAACGACTGAACTCTTGACCAACTGTTTCTCCAGCCGTCAACAGTTCACATGCTACAAAGGTCGCACATCTTCACTGCTGCCCTCCTCACAAAGCGTACTGCAAGGCGCTATTTTATCCTTTTTTCTGTTTTCTGCTCTATGCTTGTGAGCAATTCTTCTCTTCTTGTTAAGTATGCAGACGATATAATATTTGGACTGCCCTATCCCAACTCATCATTTCAAACAACTCCACAAGAAGACGTGTCGGAAATAGTTGAGTGGTCTCAACAAAGGAATCTCTGCATGACCCCCCCCAAATGTAATGACGTAATTTTTTTCCTTTTTGAAAGGGTAAGTGTGATGAATTGTCAAATGCTAGCCCGCCTTTACCTCTCCTTAGTGACCAGATGGAACGACAACCGTCTGTCGAACACTTTGGCCTTATTTTCAACCGTAACCTCACCTAGTCTGATTACGTTAATGACGTCTTTGTGAAGGTCAGGAGGCTCATGTTTTATGTTTTACGTTTTAAATCCCTTTCCATTTCAAACCATCTCATAAGACGTTTTGTTTTCTCTTGCGTTTTGCCCCACTGGCTTTATAGGTTCCCTGTTCTCTTCCCCGGTCTTTTCAACAAGGACCTCAAACTCATTTCCCGATCCCTCAAATTTCTGTCAGTTTGTGGTCTCATACAATGGGAACATCTGGTACAGTATGTGGTGACACACCACCTCAAGTTCTGTAAAACGTTCTCCAGTAAGATTTTATCTCATATTTCCCATCCTCTTTATTCCGCCCTTAATCAGTGCCTTTCTCACTAAAAGCTTATAAAGACACGTAATTAAGTTTACAGGCGCTCTATTTTCCCATATCTTGCCAGATTTCTAATAAACCATGATCTCGTTGCAGGAAATCTGCGCAAAATGATAAACTAAATTAATCGTAAACACGTGGGTATATCATTGGTTTCTGATGTTGCTATCCGTTTTCACGTCTTTTCATTGTTGTATTATAATTTTTTCACTTTTTATTGACTCATTGTTGTTATGTGGTTGAAGAATATCCAAGTTTCGAGGTATATAAAGCGATTCTTTGAGTTGAATTGATAATAATAAGAAAATGACTAGCACAACCATTGATCATGGACGAACGCTCACGAGTTACACCTGAGTGGTTGAGTGTAAACTCACATGTGAACTCACACTGAGGTCGTCCGAACTATGTAACACATCAATTGCATTGAAATTCCACTTTTGACCGACGATCGATCGAATATTGCTCAGATAAGAATTTAACCATGATTCAGTACATTCACTTCAAAGAAGTGGTCAACCCTGCTTGCAAACCCACAAGTAATGGTTCTAACATGCTAGTGAATCATCTCCAATTTTCCCTGGGCTGTACAGACCATGAAGCACTGGTAGATTAAGTTAATCATGTTACCACTATCCGAAGATTACTGTACCACATTTAGATTTTTAAGTTTGCAAAAGCTAGGTAGTTTGGTGTGAGAAATTTGTGTTCACACAGGTATATGCATAAACACACACACACACAAACATACAGAAACACAGAAACACACACGCACGGGGACCACTTTGATCAGTTCGGCAAAACTTCCAGAGACAAGGGAAGAACGCGAATAAATAATGAATAATGATTATGTTTATAGTATTAATCAATCGATCCCAACGATCCGATATCCGATAGACATGGCAGTCAGGATTGTGTGGTGTTCCCCTGTGTCTAAGATTCTTCTTTTTTCCCTGAAAGTTAGTTCGGACACTTGTTGGGTTGTTGGGGTCTCAAAGTGTTCTATCATTGCAGTCAGATGCCATCTAAATCAACTGATTGTCTTTTTGTTTTTTGTTTTTTGAGGTCTTCCGAGNTGCGAAAACAGACTGAGGATATTTTTAAAAATCTCTATACCAACAGTTCGTGTACAGAGCAGTACAAATATAAGCCCTCAATTATTGTGGCAATCGAGGAGATATCCTGGTGAAACGGCTTGTACAGGGCGATTCAGAGCATCCGGGACAAGGAATGATTTCGTTTTTTTCTTAAACCGGAGTCCTTTGTTGCTCTCACAAACTTGCGCTCCCTCCCTCCTCCCTAATTCGGTGTTCGACAAGACATTTCCTTGACATCACAAGGTATATTGAATGCTCACAACAGTCAACATACGTTTGTTTCCTTTTCTATACTTACCCCGCGCGATAACTATGGGCTTGGAACTAATTGTGTAAGGATGACTGTTTTGTGGAGAAACGTCAACGATTTCAGTGAGGTTATGGTTAGTCCGATCTTCTGTTGTACCTGTAAATTATCAAAAAGTAAATAACTGCAGGGCAAAAGAAACCTCCAAGAAAAAAACAGAAAGTGTCCCCTTGAAATGCGATCGATTATTCTCCACATTGATCTAATATTGATTTCATAATCAAATCCTTATTTGACTCAGATGCTTCGATACTGGATGCCCGAAGATCATTTAATCAATCAGCTGATCGAAAACACCAGGCCAATTGTGTCGGTAAAGTGACCACTGATCGACACGTGACAATAACATTCGCATGAACGGCCTCATCCGACCTCAACGGTTGTGCGATTTTCGTGAATAGAAAGGATTGTGTCATGGGTGCTTTAAACACGCCATGGTTCACGGATGGTGCAACGCCTATCTATCATCATTCTTCAGTCCTTCCTTAACCGACCGAATAAATTATAAACTATAACCGAGTCTACTACAACCGAGTCATAACCCAGGGGGAGGCTATTGCTGAGATGAGCGAAGGCTGTGACCTACAACAAGTTCGCAACGATGGGTTGTGCTATATAGTGTAAATGGAACAGGAAAAGGGGTCTGATCAATTGTTTTCCGGTGGCCCAGTGGGTAGCAGACATACGCGTTCACTATCCCCAGTTGAGTCTGTGGATTCACAGTGCTGCACGGATGAGACTCAGCCAGGTCGAAATAGCTATCCAGTATGCTTCCCAGCTTTTCAGTTCACGCTTTATTTGTTCTCTGTACACGACGATTTCCCATTTGAAATGGGAATTTAATCCTTCATTACTCACATGCCTAACGAACTCCAATGTCAAACCATGTTGCAAGCATTCGATACCGTGCATTGCTATCGTGCCTTCATTCGTATTGTGATGTTCACAGTGTACTAGACAATTGCAACCAGAACTGTCCAAATCAGCTGGTTTACACCCCGGCCTGTCGATCCACGACAATTACCCGATTCCGGTAGGCAGGACCGAGATGAACCAACGCCTGCATGCATGCACCATTTTGATGTGGTAGCTAGTAATTTACACGAGTGACCTCGGTCTGTCAGTCCTACAACCACTTTCAATCAGCTGACTGGTTAACAAATCTTCGGGTGTACATTCTCTACGATTGAGGACAGTTAATGGACACAATCAAGATAGCCTGATTCCGATCGAGTAATGGAGGTGTTGTACAAATTGAACTGTCTGTCATTGGTTCATTGACTTACTGAGCAGAGAAGAAGCACAGCAGACAAACGATGTACTGTCTCGCTCACTATCTAAATTAATCTAGTGTGTGACAGAAGTGAAACGTTACCAGAGTGAGTTGGCACAACGGTAACACACACCTTCCAAGTGATGCGTCTGGAGCTCAAATACCGGACGGTGGATCGTTGGATATTCGTTAGTGAAGAGCTCCAATAAGAGCGAAACTCGAGTACAATGCTTCTTGGTGTATTAGTGACTGGAACAGCTGCGGAATGTGCGTGAAGCTGCAGTCTGAAGGATGGTAGGTTTCAATCATTCCCACACCACCAGTCACAAATAACGTTTTACGGCATTTTTTTCGCCCGAGTTCACCGGGGAAACTGATGTTTGACAGGGTTATCCTATCTCCTTTTCTTTTCAACTTTGTAATAAATTTGATTATGGAAACAGTCCTATCCTCTTGCGAGGATAGAGGTATCGATTTACTCCCAGGTGGCGGACTGTCTGATCTGGAGTATGCAGACTACATTGTGCTACTAAGTGAAGACCTAGGTAAGTTGCAAGCTTTTCTGGACAGCTTGAATGCCAGTGTAGCCATGTTCGATGTGCGTTTTGTACCTTCAAAGTGTAAAATGTTACTTCAGATTGGGTTCGTCCAGCACCCATCCTCACTTTCACTGGAAAAGTAATAGAGTGAGTGGATGATTTTTGTTATTTGGGAAGCTACATCTCACCCGGTGGACGCATCACGGATGCAGTGTCAGCTCGCATACAGAAGGCTTGGTTGTCATTTGCCAACTTGAGATATGTGTGGCGCCATCGCCATATCCGGTTGTATGTGAAGGATCGAGTGTATGCTGAAGCAGTTCGGTCAGTTCTGCTATACGGAGCAGAAAATTGGTCATTAAGAAAATAGGATAAAGGTAGACTGTTGGTGTTTGAATACCACTGTCTACGTCGCATTGCACGAGTTTGGTGGGGTAGCCGGACTGACAATGCTAAGTTCAGGCGCAAAGTTTTAGGCAACCGCGGTAGTCCGCTGGAGCAAGTGGTCAACCTCCGTAGATTACGCTGGTTGAGGCATTTGTTATGCATGTTTTCAGGTAGGTTGCCACGGCGAGCGACGTTTGCCGAGACAGGTACTAGGTAGAATAAAACCAAGGGTGATCAACCTAAGATCTGGTACGACGGTATGAAAACCCTGACCAGGGGACTGAGTCACATAGGTCCCTTTAGGCTCCTTGGCTGGGGACCTCGGGATGATCATATCCGATAGTTAGAAACACTGAGTGCTATGGCTGGGTGTCGCAATCAAGGGCGCTCCAGCATATTCTCAATTTTTCCGCAACATTAGTCCAAAGAAATTCTAAATTTTCTTTTTGATCCTACTTTCAAAATCTTTCCTGTCTTTCTCCTATTGTTCATCCAAATGGGCAACCCAAAGACAGTAACCAAAACCGGCGCACGATAGTGCATGATTAATGGTTGTATAAACTGAAAACTGAAAATGGAAAACATTACCAGAAGTAAACAGCCATTTACGGTTGGAGAACCCTGACGTTTAGTAAACAGTTTGATCGTGGTGGGTGGGGGGCGGGGGTGACTCAATAGTTCGGATGTGATCAGTAAAACAAAATATGAGGTTTAGAATGAAAATTTTGAGCCAAACTTTTTCCGGTCAAAGCAAGGCTGACAGAATGGTGTCTGAAGACCATGCACGGGATACAATCATGTTTAAAGAGAACAACGATGAGACGAAAGGCACAAAAATGAAACCATAGTAATCTAATGGCGTCCTTTGAGGAAGACCGATGTGAAGGGGGTCAGATTGGTCACCCAAAGGAATAACCCTGATTGTCGGAAGCGTTCTATTTTGACAATAAAACAATTGTTGATTTTTTCAATGAACGGGGATGGTGTGACCTTCAAAGTCTCTATGGGAGTGACACTAGTCAAAAGATAATGATAGAGATAGTTGAATGCTACAATATGTGTTGATCGGACACCAGACGCTAGAAATAACTTAGGCTACCGCTGACGCTAATCTGGTTTCGAGATATCATCAAAAATTCGGTGTATGTGCAATTTTGCCGATTTCTAACAAGTGGGAAAATAGTTGTACAGGGCTTCTATCTTCATGAGTAACTCTGATATTAACACCAAGTTTGAAACGTATTCATTGGTTACACGGTTCTATTGTATGTGGTACCCGAAATGAATGCCATCCGCCTCAAGTGACTTTTTGTGGGCAAAATTGAGTTCCACTAGAACTTTGTGTTACAGGAAAGGAACAAAGGGTGACTTATACCTTTGGCATTTTTACACAAGGAATTGCGTGTATCACTGTTTTTTAACCACCGCACGAACCTATGGGATGAGAGAAGCATGTAAGCTTGTAAGTTATTCCCATAAAAAATCTTTGAATCTTTGATTCTTTGTCTCGTTGACCCCATCGTCACTGACATGCCATCCAGCGATGTTTGGATAACCACCGTGTATCACAGATTTATCCATCTCCCGTTGAAACGCGGGGGACGATTGTGAGACAGTGTCTCGGTCGAACACGCCTCAATTCCGATCACGTACATATTGTCTATCTTGCAAGTACGCGTACACCTCTGTGTGTGTGTTCGTCCCCCTCCGCTGAGTCCAGTGAATCATGCGCGATCAGCGCTTGGGTCATTGCTTATCTTCGTAGCATGATGCTGCGATGGAATTCATAAGTTACACCTCAACCGGTTGCACTGGGACTCCAATAGATCATGCTCGATCGATGTACACATCAGTGTTGACCAGATTCACATCCAGTTTGTTCCAGTTTGTTCAGGTTATGTTCCACCTGTGCGATACAACCACAGAACGAGTCCCTTCAAGTATTGAACAATCCAAATTAGCATTTTGGCCATATATCCGGAACGGAATGAGACATCTCTATCAGGTTGATTACAATAGAAATAAAGTAACGAGGGTTGTCGAAATGTCATATATTTCATAACAGTTACGGAATTTTATAAAAAATACAAGTTCAAAAATTGGAATGTTTTAAAAATATACTTTCCTGAGTATGTGTTTTGAATTGAATAACCTTTATCGCTGAGATCATATAGTCTTACTTCCACCACACAAAGTAAATCGGGTGAATTATGGTTAACACATCACACTCGCAAGTAGCAAATGCAAACTGGCTTCGAACAATCGTACTGCTATTGTCCCAGTTTTCGATTCAGTTTCACGATGGGTACACCACCGTGGTCGTTTTTAGAATAGTGATGACCAAAGTTACCACCAACCAGAAACTATGCTCAGAAAACTTAAATTGCAAAAGGTATGGACTAACGAGACCCGGTTCGCTTTGAGAGGGAGGAATTCGAGTGTGGTGATCCAATGGAAGATGTGTTGCGGATAGTGTGACCTAGACCTGTGCACAAACCGAAAGTAATTTGTTTTATTTAGAAAATGATCAACAATTTTCCGCCACTTTGGGTCTTTCTCCTATACCCACCGTATTTTTCGAACGTCCGTTCGCAGTGTCACGTTCTTTCTTATGTGAAACCGGTTTCGATTGGCTATGAATCAGTAACCCCGGGAAAGCTGTATTAAATACCTGGGTTGTTTTATCGATACTAATCTTCATTGAACACATTGCACATTCAACAAATCGGCAGTAAACTTCGACCACTTTCTTTTTACCCATCCGTCAGCTTAGTCACTTTCGTAATCAACAATCGATTATTTCTAACTTCATGTACCATTGTTTTTTCCACATTTTACTTTACTTGTTCAACTGTTATATTTTTCAATCTCCTAAATCATTATTTTAAACTGCTTCGACATGGACTGACCATCATTAGCTGTGTCTCTTCAGTAACGCTGGAGGAATTGGCAAATTAATCGGTGAGAACATCATTTGTATGCATGTGAAACGTTTGCGTATAAGGTTCGACTCCACATCGACTCCGCACATTCACTACACACGCAGATTTAACTTCCTGTTGTGCTCGTTCATCAACTAGATCCCTGTCGAATAAATACATATATGTGTATCGTAACTCTACGTTACCCTCATTAGCACGTATTCTAGTTAACAAAGAATAGGTTTTCACAGAATTTGTTATTAGTTATGGGATTTCAATTTTTTGTTTTGTTTTGTGAAATGAAGGCTTTATGCCTATAGAAGTTATTACAATAGCAATAAAAATATTTAGGTTTGGACAGAGAAAGGTTAGACTGAACGGGACTATAGTGAATTTGCCCCGGGGTCAGTTACTGTGCCCATTCAAACGGCCACTTGAAACTCTCAGATTATCTATATGAGACGATAAATACTACACGATTAAAGATTTCAGTTCCATCACTCTCAGATGGTCCAAGCTTAAAAATTCCATCCGCAAATCGTCACGGTCTGCTAGTCAACCTGCTTACCCGATTTCAATTCAATCTGAAGCATTTCGGAAGCGAATGAGGATAAGAAGAACACAGGAAAACAAATACCCTCAAAATATAAAAGAATGAGGCTAATTTCAAAGACAAGAGAATGGACGACAATTCCACGCAGCTACATCCGAACCGTCATAGGTGATCGTTCAAATTGTTGTTTGGCAGATTTGAAGTTTGTATGTCGAGATTGTGAAAAGTTCAGTGTAGCCTTGGAGGGATTCAAACCCACACATGGATGCCGCCTATGCTTTTACGCAACGAATTCCACGAGGTGCGCTATGAGGCTACACCGATAGTGCTGATCTTTTCATATTTGAATCACCCATCCAGACTTAAAGACTTCAGTCGACCAAACAACAATCTGAACAATTAGTTTTACCTTAGAAATTCTGTTGTGGAAATTAGCTTACATGCTTCTTGATGGATATTATATACCTCTGTAAGTTGGATGAGTGACTTTAACGGGGAAATTTCCGTACTATCGGTGTGGTCTCTTAGCTTAGGTAGTAAAGCGTGCCGTATACAAGAGCGTAGGAGACGTCCATGCGTGGATCTGGACCCCACCCAGGTTAGTGAACTTGTCACAAGTTCAATATGTTACTTCTGTCAGAAATGATAGTTACGCAACAGGTTATTTGAATACTTGAATTACCTTAACCCAAACATTGCTCTACTTTACCCCAATGGAACAGATGATTCTATTGTGTTTCCTGATACGTCAAACAGATTCATCAATCAGAAAATCCGTCCATTCAAAAGATACGGGCGCGTCGAGCAAAATGTGTATTGTACACAGTCTGCTCTGTCGATCCGGACCAGCCTATTTTCCACATTAGGTAGAACAGAATGCATCAAAGATACTCTGGTAAGTGAACATGATGAAATTGATGAAATAGTTCAATAAAACGGATACCGAGATGTCTTTTACCTCAAACTAGTCGAGCAGAAAGAAGTATTAGTGAATAGATACATCGTATGGATGCGATGCAGACAGACCCTAAGAGCTTGCACTCAAGTGTGAGGCAATCAGCTGTTTGATAAACCACCGTTGGTCATTGAGCAAATCTTGTATGTCGCCCAATCTGTTTTCAGAGACACACATACACCCCTGCCCCGGTAATCGATACCCTCTTTTATACAATCATTATCTTTTCATGCTAAATAGAACTGAAGTTATCAATTCAAGTGGGAATATTTGGCCGAGTTTGTAGGACAAAGCTCTCTTGATTATAGATTGACACTATCAGGTCGGGCTTCGGAAAAGAATGGAGTCAAGTCAAGTATTTGTTTTATGCATTCCAAAAGGTCGATATTGAACAGTCAGAGCTATTGCTGACACTTAGATCTGCCACACAACAGCTGATTGAAATAAGGCATTGCGTCTTTGTGATGACGCCTACTCTGAAGCGGAGCGTTACAGTTTCTGGACACATGCGATCAATCAAATTTGAATGCTGACGTCAATGACACGCGTACGGCTTCCGACTACACGCCATAGGCAGATCATGCCAGCCAATCCAAGACAGTGCAGACAGAAGCAAGATTATACAAGCAATACTGCAATACGATTGGTGAAAGCCTAGATAACCAATAACCTTCTTTTGTACATATTATTTAATCGCCCTCATTTCTTTCAATAAACAAACTACGTACTACTATTCCTGTGGCCTTTTCCTCGCGTCTGGTTCACCTGGGATATTTTGAGCTCGTGCCATTTCGGTCCAGTGCTTGCGTAATCCAGTCCGTGACAGCTAGTCCTTGATTCGTGCCCGGTGATTTCTATTGCGTGGCTTACATTCCCCATTGCGTGCGTATAACTCTTACTACTTTATTCATTAAAGTTTTGCTGAATGGCGTGATCAGAATCAACACGATGATTCTCACATACGCCAAAACAGTGGATATTCGGATTCACCATCCACGACCTCATGAATGTCTTGATCGCTCTGTGTTAACGTTGGTGCCTTAATGTGTTTGGCGAAGAACATTGTTCGCTATATATATCTATATA
>UZAN01044409.1:0-15462 GCA_900618425.1 Echinostoma caproni | reverse complement strand
CACCTCTCCTAAAACGCGTTCGACGTAATAAGAAGAAGGCATATACGAATGGCATGTGTTACTATGTTAAACGGCTCTCGATTATCATCAAGGCAGAGGTTCAGCGCTTGAATCGGATGTATGTTGAGACCATTCTGGGCAACTAGAGCTGTCACAAGATGTGTTCGGCGTTGAAGCAACTCTATGGCACACGTGGGAGCTCCTGTCGTGACGTAAAAGAATTGACTCGACAATCTTCTGCCTCCTCTGGGTCCAATTATCTACCGTTCGTTTTCAGTTCTTCAGAAATCACCAACCCTGTTTTTTCGACCGAGGTTCTCAAAGTTTTGAAGCAACTTAAGTCAAACAAGGTGCACAGACCGGACTCATTAGCTCCTATTTTATTGAAAACCTGTGCCGAACACCTTGCAACACCCGTTGCTGTATTGTTTAATTTGTGAATATCCTCTGGAACAATCTCTAATTGCTGGAGGGCTGCCCGGATGGTACCCATTCTCAAGAAGGGTTCTTCAATATATCGACCGATTACCTGTACCTCAGCCCTATTGAAGTTCTTCGAAAGAGTGCTGTTGAACCGTTTGACTACCCTCTCCGATGTTTTTAATCCTCTTCAGTTTGCTTATAAGAAATCCTTTTCGACTGCTGACGCTGTGGTGTACGTTGTCCATTCTGTGGCCTCAGTTCTTGATACGAGTGCTGGAACTGTTCGCCTTACTTTTCTCGACTACGCCAACGCTTCTGGTTCGCTTGATCGTCGCATTCTCATTCAACGTCTTGCTAATTGCGACTTAAGATCCGATGAGTTAAAAGTTCTTGTCAACTACTTCTCTTCTATGACACAATTTACCTCATGCAATGGTAAAACGTCGTCCTCTTCTTATGCTAAATCTGATGTTTCTTCGAGGGCGCCATTTTGTCTCCCCTTTTCCCCTGTACATAAACAACCTGCCTGCCCATACCAACTTTATTGTCTGTAAGTATGCGAACGATGTGGTGATTGAATGCCCCGCCATACTGATGCTTCTTTTCACCAACTTCAATGCAGTCTGAACGACGTTTTTAGTTGGTCTCTACCCCGATCACTCATGCTTAGTGTTTCCAAATCTGTTAACTTTTTGTTCGGTCCTAAATCTGGCTCTCGCTAACAAACTACCTTCAATGATTTACCGGATCTAGTAGTTACCAGTCCCAAAGCTGACTCTGTGAAATACCTCGGATTCGTTTTAACCCACCAACTCTCTTACACCTTACATGCAGAGATAACAAGGTTCGTTTACTTTTTTTTTATACTTTCAGGCTTAGGAAGCTTGCTATTTCCCCAAACGTGGTAGCATGCATCCTCCCTCGTTGGCTGTACAGCTCCCCTATATTTTTTCCCGGCTTAAAAGAAAAGGATTTCGTATTAATTTTCAGGTCCATAAAACTCCTATCTCGATGTAATGGTATAGCAAGAGAAGTGTTGGTTGATTTTATTGTATGCAAACATATCGAAGCATGTAAAAGAATAACTGACCGAATCTTGAACAACGAAAATCATTGCTTGCACAATGAACTTATTAAATCCTTGACGAACCCCCGTAACCGCTCCCATTACAGGCTCTTCACGCACGCACCGTCACATACAGAAACAGCATCCTCCCTTTTCTTGCTCGCTTTCTAGTAAATCGGGCACCAATTATTGCATGTTTAGTTGATTACCTCATGAATTAGTTTATTTCTTCATTTTTTTATCTGTCACAATCGTCCTGCTGCATTCAGTTTTCTGTCGTTTGTTTTTAATTAATCTATTCACACTCGGAGGCCGTCCACCTCAATTCTACTGTATTATCGTGAAAAAATCGCTGAAAATTCACTCTACGGGTGCATACAGCTTACTTTGACTTGAATTGACAGCTCATTCCGATTCAGTGCCTTGTATTTGTATTCTATAGACTTTTGCGAGAACAGAATGTTCGCATTTCAGTCAAAAATTTACACATCTCATCAAAAGAAGGAAAAATATAAGTAAAATATTTAACCTTTAAGGTTAGTGAGAAATTCTGAAGAAAACGCGCTCTCGGTTTATAAGTATTCTGGCACGATAGGGAACTGTGGAATTTCTGTAGAGATTAATGCTAGAGGGTAATAGTCGATAAGAAGAACGTGTAGACGTATAAGAGCAGCACATAGATAAATCGCCAGGTAAAGGATGGCTGGAGTCAGAGAGGATTTTCCGACAAGTGAAGTTCACACAGTTTTTTAGATAGCTCATCAACTGATATAAAAAACACGCAAATGATGATTAACAAATTTCGACGAAGAATTTTAACGTCTTTCTTCAGTAGACCAGCAAAAGCGACCGGGGAACAAGAAAGAACAACGGGAAAAACACATTGATAAACGAAAAGTGGAATGATGTTTTGCTTGGCATTGAACTGCTTTAGTCTTCGAAGTTGCAAAGATAATCTGCGAATTTTCTGTACAGAGTTGTAAATATGGGGTGTCCATTTTAAGTTAGTGTCAATTGTAACTCCCAGAAACTTCACAGAATCAACTCTAGTTAGGGTATCTGTGTTTACGATAGACGGATCACTTGGATAAATAGATTGAGAGACGGAGAAATTGCATTCCAAGCACCTGGATAAATTAAGAGACAGTCCAGAACGAACGGAGAATTTATGAGTGTTCAATAGATTATACGAGAAATGTACAAAATCCTCAGGCACAGAAATGGCTTGGCAGAGGGCTACGTCATCAGTATATTTAAATAACTGGGCTGGAGAACTCGCAGACAGATCACTGATGTAGGTGAAAAACAAGAACGGAGACAATACGGCACCCTGTAGCACTCCCGAATTGTTCATGAGTGGTTTAGACGTTTTCCTACCGAGCCGAGTCTGCTAAGTTCTGTTTGAGAAATAGTCAACGAGCCACGCCAGTAGGTGCTTGGGACAGCCAAATGATTCCAGTTTACGAAGGAGGAGGTAACGTGGAACAGAGTCAAAAGCGGATGAGAAATCTAAGAAAACATCTTACAGATTTCGCAGATGCATCTAAGGATTTGGTAACGTGATGAGCGGGAGAGGTAACAGCATCCAAAGTGGAACTGTTTGATTTACACGTAAACTGAAAATGGTCTTCAGGAGTACAGAAGGAAGCAGAAAGACGTTTGAGAATGACACGTTCTGCCAATTTAAGACCACATGACGATAGAGCAATGAGACGGAAATGTTTGGACAGAGTACTGGATCTGCACGGTTTTGGAATGGGAATGATCGTGACGGATCTCCAGCAATCGGGAATAAAATACGAACTAAGTGACGTGTTAAAGATAGAAATAAAAGCATCCGTTAGAGCCAGGGCACCATGCTTTAGGAAGGACCGTCAGGACCAATACCAGCGAATGATTTACTTGTACGAAGGAGTTTAAATATTTCTTCTCTCGAGAACGGGGTTATTTTAGCTGCGTCGTCCGGAATCCATGAAATAGGAGGAACGTTACTCGGATGCACAAATCCCCGGTTTATAGCGTCAACGTCCACGGTATGTTTATTTGGTTTGGATTTTGCTCCACATAGGCTCCGAATTCCTTTCCATAGATGTATTCTGTTTTGGCTGCATAGAGGTTGATTCTCCTAGGTTGAATCAATACGTTTCATTTCTTTCTTTATCACTGTAGAAATATAACCGATCATTGATGAATTCCGGTATTTGTAGGAATGTTTCTTGTGTCTCCTCAATGTGTTCAGTTTCGGAAATGCAATACGACCATCAGAGAGAAATAGGGTTTCCAGCGGACAGTATATGTCAAAGATGAAATTGATTACACCAACAAAAAGATTAAAATTAATGTTCGATGAAGGCTCACAGGAAAACCATGAAACTGCATAGGATTGGGCTCTTTGAAGGAGAAGAATACATTTACGTGATGTGTATCGAAGACGGATTTTGATTTGGTTACTTTGCCTAAATGAATGGAAGGCAGAACGGGAATATATCTTAGGTCTAAGAAGGAGCAGACAATGATCACTGGTTGATACGGGTGCATGGAGATGGAGAGAGAAGAATTCGGGGTGATTTGTCATGATTCTGTCTAAAACGGAGTTACCTCTGATCGGTGAAACGCATAAATCGGTCAGATCAAAAACAGTGAGAGGCCAAGTTGAGGCATGGTTAAAATCACCTAAAATAATATGCAGGTTGTCCTCTTGCAGTGGTACAAGAAAAGGTAAAAATGAATCGAAGAATTTCGATATGGTATTTTGTATACAAAACGGAGCAATATGTAGGTTCTTTATGAAGGTACTTCTATGTTACGGGAGTTTGGGGTAAAACCGAAGAGATAAACAATCAATCCCGTTACTTGGGTAGGAGTAAACGTCGTCTGACTTGCCACAACACGAAGTGTTGACGTAGGTAGCCACACCATACTTGTGTTCTCTCCAATCAGGGTCGCACCGTTATAACAACAGCAGAGGCAGGTGAACAAGAAGAAACAATGTTGTTATCTTTTTCCCAGTCTCACAAGATCTCAAGTCCATCACAGATCGCGGTCGTTTGCTTTTGATGAAAACGTACGCGTCTGTATGTATTGTACGTGTTTCTCTCCCAATGCCTGACTGAATACACACACACACCTTGTAATGTTTCACAGACAGCAATAAACCGTGCCCGGATTCCGTCACATTCAGTTCTAACGAGGTGCTGGCAGATTACATTTAATCTCTGTAGCAATACAAACTTCATTTCTACCGGACTGGAATGAGATTATTCAAAAACTGAATTACTTTTGAAATATCTTCAAGGAAAATAATGAAATGAATTAAAATCCGTACGATGATTGCGTAATCCCTCGAAAATAATTTGGGTTCAAACATGCATATATCTTTTTTACAAAATTGATCTTCTCTTTCAATTCTACTCCCATAAACTTGAATCGGAATATTGATTTATGATTCGATTGGGGAAATAGAAGAATGTATTCTCGTGAGCACAGCAAAAGACGCTTAATAAAACCTTTTTTGTTTAAAGGTCATTATCAGAATCTGAATTCCCAGTTTGCATCTTTTAAAGATATCTGAATTTGTTTGACTTATTTTTGTTCGAATTGTTATTTGGCGGATTGAAGTCTTATAATGAAATTGTGAAAAGTTCATTAGTTTCGTTGGGATTCGAAGAACCCAAGCATGATGGTCACCTACACTTCGATGCAGTGTATAGTCTATCAGCTGAGTTACGAGGCCACACCGACCGAGCACTGATCTTTTCACATTCGAATTACCCATTCAACTTACACAGACGTATGGCATCCACCAGGTTTAAATGGACTAGCACGGGCAAGCTGCTACCCAGGCGCTTCGTTACAAACTACTACTGATTTTTTTGACTTTCATGGTCTGATAATTTAATTTGATCTTTTATGTCGCAAAAGTTCAAAAGTCTGGTTATAGAAAAGGCCTAACTTCGCTGGAATGTTATGTTTGGGTTAGTTCATTCACTTTTTACGTGCATCTAGCGTTCAGAATGTCAGATCCGAACGACTTTCGAAGTGTATCGAAAAATCGATGCGCCATGTGAAATGGTTTAAATAAGCTGTAATTTTGAAAACACAGCGATGTCGGTATAGGAATCCCCCGTGTCTAAACATCAGATACGTCAATGATACTTTCGCAGTCACAAAAATCAGATCAAATGACAGATTTTCTTCATTGCCTGAACAATCAGTGCAACTCGATAGGATTCACTGTGGAAACAGAGAATTCCGAGAGAGTCATCAACTTTCTAATTTGTCGTGTGAAAATCAGTGAATCTCATGCATTTCAAACAGGCATTCATAGAAAACCAACCCACTCAGATAGATATTTGAATTTTGACTCCGCACATCCACAATGCATAAAACGTTCACTTATCTCTTCACTAATAAACAAGGTTAAAACCTCTGCACCCAGGAGAATACACGAAAGGTAGAAATGCGACGCTTAAACCGGGTACTCCAGGACAACAACTACCCACAGTGGTTTGTACGACACGAGATTACCAGACCTAGAACAACCACGAAAAGCAAGGGTCCAACAGACTGGCTGGCTTCCACTGATATACCTACAGATCGGGGACATCTGAGGCAATCAGAAATATCCTCGGTAGTTACAACATCCGGGTTTTCTTCCGGGTAGACAACACACTTCAACACAAGCTATCCAAGGTCAAAGACCCATTTCAGATGCAGGACCAAAGCAACTGCATTTACAAGATCAGTTGCAAGGATTGCCCAGCAGTACTTATTGGACAGACATGCAGACAGCTTGGAGTGAGAATCACGGAACATCGGAAAAAAGAAAAGTTGAGACCAACTAATGCCACGCAACTCAATAAACTCGAACGAGATTCGGCACTTCGCACTTCATTCCATTGCCGCGGGACATCGTATCGACTATGAAAACACGAAAATTCTCCAAAGAGGTTTTCAAACAAACACAGGGCGCTTATACGCCGAGACTTTTGCAATTGGTGCCCATTCTGGATGTGTAAACCGAAACGACGGGGCAGGGGTTTCGAGCATCTGGACAGCGTTAACATCACTTTCCAGCACTCGTCCTAACACTGATTTGATCTCAGATAACCCCGATCCCACAGACAAACATTGCACAAGCGGATGTGCCCAACGCCCGATCCAGATCGGTGACGTTCACATCGACACGGACACACACACACACACACACACGGTGCTTGAGAGTTTAGTTGGCAAACTGTGCTTGATTCATTCGATTGTAAAATCGCCTTGATAAAGGTTACCCACTCTAACCGAAACATCGGCTTATTTTTCACCTGTACCGGCATCGCTTTGTTTTCAAAATTACAACTTATATAAATGCACCTAGTGTCGTTTCAAAAAAAAGAACCAGCCGTATTTGAAAACTTAAATTTTAAATTATAATTGGATATCAGTATCTTTGAAGGATCGCAAAGAGACCTCCTCCTCGGTTCACATTTACGGTATCCCTTTGACTGAGCACCACCCCTTTCCTGAAGACCCAGTGCGGTTTGACGTTCAATAAAGGAAGCAAAGGAAATTCATTGTAAAATCATTGCACAGGGACAAATTGCCGGTCAACCGTCGAAATTTGCTCCGAGTGACTAAATCACGCAGTGAAACGTCGAAACAGCGTATTGCTGAAACACGTATATCTTGTGGTCAATTCAATAAAATTTTGGATGACCTAAATATTGTGTGTCGTATGAAGTTTTTCAACTTCATTCGTGTGTCACAAGAAAGAACAAAGCTAAAGTCGAAAGAAGAACTTATGAGATCCTTACGTCCCTACACTTCTCAGTGAACTTATCCCTCATGATCCGGAACGGTACGTTAGGAGTCTGTCTAATGTCACGCTTTCACCTGTACAGTTAGAAGCTTCATCCTCAGGCTTTAACTTCTGTGTTCCTTTTACTAGATCTAATAGAGTTGACATAGAAGCACAGTTTGAGTATTTTAATGAACAATTATCGGATCTGGAGCCCATTTCGACAGATTATTGCAGTTGGTTTCGAGCTCGTGCTGTCGACGGTGCCACTCGGTTTTCCGTTGCGCGGACTGATAAGTACTGTCCAATATCCAAAATCCACTGGGATTCTCTCCAGGAACTTCGTCGAAATGAGGATGTGGTCATCTAAAGACCGGATAAAGGATCAAGTGCAGTCCTATTGAACAAGCAAGATTACATCGACAAGATGCTGTCTATTCTCAAGAATGGTGCCCGTTTTGTAGAGGAAAACTCGAAACGGGATAAAACTGCAAGCGTTAAACGGAAAGTAACAAGCATAACAAAATAAATTGTCTCAGAAGGACTGATTGATAACAAAACTGCATTTTCGTTGACGCCTTGTGGGTCACGCCTTCCCCGTCTTTGTGGTCTCCCAAAGATTCACAAGGATGCTGTTCCGCTTAGGCCAATTTTGTCGATGGTTGGTGCACTGCATCAGAAGCTGGCCCGTTGACTATCGATTCGTGACAAACTATCAACCTACAGTTGAAAAGACTCCATGGAGTTCGTGGAGAAAGTTCGAAATCTTAATGTCTCCGGTAAACACATGGTTTTCTATGACGTTTGTTCTCTTTTTACTAATGTCCCAATCGAAGAGACCATTGACATAGTGTACCAGCATGCCCATGCAGTGAACTTTCCACCGAATCAACTTAAATCTTTGCTTCTATTGTGCACAAAAAACGTACAGTTCTCTTTCAATGGAAAGTTATACAGACAAACAGATGGTGTGGCAATGGATAGCCTGTGGACCTGTGCTAGCTGATATATTTATGGGGCATTTAGAGACCACCAAACTTCAGGAGTCCATACACGAAACTCAGCTATACACCCGATATGTTGATGACGCATTCGTCGTTATTGACAACGTCGATCAAGCGAATCAACTGTTGGAGGAAATGAACAGCTGCCAAAAGGATCTTGAGTTAACAGTCGAGCACGGATCAGAAGACACTTTTCAATTCCTCGATGTACACCTAGCGAGTAGAGAAGACGGTACACCGAACCGCTCCGTGTTTCATAAGCCGACACGGACCGGTCAGTATTTGAACTTTGAAAGTTACTGTCCAATAACTTACAAGCGTGCCCTTGTTCGTACTTTATTCACACGAGCTCGTCGAATTTATACAGAAGAATCCTTGGACAGCAATCTTCTTTCAATTCAGTCGACTCTACTCGAAAATGGATACCCTCTGAAGCTCATCAAAAGGTACGTAGAAGAAATAACAGTTAAGCAAAAATACCCAAAGTCCCTAAAAGAAAATTTTACTTGATCATCCCGTTCAAAGAAGACGAAAATGATAGACGTCTCCGGCGACGAATAAAACAAATAACCCACAGCACATTTCATGCAGTCTCACTAATCATTCTGCACAAAACCAGGCGTTTTCTCGTGAAATCAAATTTGGACAAGCCTGATCCTCAACTTACCTCCTCTCGTATTTATCTATTTGAGTGTACTTGCGGTAGCAAGTACGCTGGATGAAGAAGGCTGCCGTAAGGATTTCCGAACGCATCCCGAAGAATCTAGAGCTGAAAGGAAATAAAGTTTTTAAAAGCTCTATTGTTCGCCACTTATTAGACTGCAACTTGTGTGTGGAGCCTAGCAAGTCCTTNGGATCATAAGTAGACAACAACACCATCGTCTACTTCAGTTTGCTGAAGCCTCCGCCATTCGACGGCTTAAACTCAATTTGTGTAAACAATTAGACTTTGTGGCCAGTCTTTACCTGACTGAATCTCGTCATGTGTTCACTCGCCGTGGTTGACTGTGTGACCGTTGCCCCTGTCCTGTGATTGCCCCAATTGGTGTGTTCAATTACCCCATAACCAATCATGTCTTTGTTGTTGTTTAACCTTGATTGTCATTGTACGTATGCAGCTGTTTGAGAGTACCTGAACTAACTGAATTCATGTGNATCCTGCTGAAATGTGGTTCCATCTCGTCGCGATGAAATTCGTTAAGGGAACTGAATGTATGAAAAGGAAAAGGTGTTTCTGGTCGCTTTTGATCTCTGCTTTTACAATCAGGATAACTCTCTAAATATATATGTATAGAGTTTTGATGAACATCCTTCGAGCGCATGTTTAAACGGATGAGATAATCCAGTTTGTCAGACATCATTCCGAAATCACATTCCTCGTGCCGTTGAATTTGCTTGTGCTCTAGCCAAAAATGCATTTCATTCATTATCCTACTTCCCAAGTTGTGAGTAGTTTAGTTAATAATACGTAATCTTTGAATGTCGACTGTGGGAACGACATGCAGTTTGATAATTACCTGGTAATAATTTGGAACTCTTGACGAAATCTGTACCAAAAACTTCTGAAGACTAATATTGAAGATATGGCCTTGTGAATTACCAAAAACATCGGTGAGTAAATTAAAAGTATAATTAATGTGTTTTGTTTTCTCTTATCCTTGCGAAACTATGAGGCATTTAGTGTTACTCCGCGCGCGATGTTTTCCAAGGCAGGCAGTGGGTTGAACAAAGTAAAGTGTGGTCAAAATAAGATCTGGAAGGGGGATGTAAAATCCGGAGACTCAGTCATGTAGATTGCTTTAGGCTCATTGGGCTGGGAACTTGGGATCATTGTAATCAATGGTAAACGATATTGAGTGATATGGTTGTGTCGTTCACAGTGGCGCTCGTGCATTTTCTCAACATTTTTTTGTTGCAAATTTGGACTACTGAACTTTTCCATCTCGCCTTCCACTTTACTTGTGACTTTTCTGTCTTTCTCTTACTGCTTCATCAAAATGGGAAACCAAAAGACAGTTGAAAAAAAACTGACACACGAAAATGCATCTTTAATGGTTAAAATTAAAAAATGGTTAATAAAATAAAATAAAATAATGAACTGTTGCTAACATAAACTATATATACATTCCTTGTTGAGGGTTCAGACTTTTCGCACGAAAAAGCATCTCGCAGCTGTTTATAAAATGAAAAATATAGTGGCCTAAATAGGAAATACTATCGCACCACGAAGAAATAATTTCCTTGTAGAGTTTGTGTGACTGGAAATATCGTTCAGTACCCGTGGAGAACAGAAATTACCGATGCGATTGTAATCTCACACAAGAGTGAATTTGGCACTCCATCGCAACCTAGAACTCTTTCAAAATTCAATCGAGCGTTACCTTCCGCTTTGCTTGAAATTTATTTATTGGTCAGAACCAAAATAGATATATTAAATGAACACAATCATGAAATAAATACAAATTACAACAAAAACTCAGACAAAGTAAAATTCACCGAAATGAATGAAAATCATATCGTAAACGGGGACAGATTAAAAGAGAACAAAAAATCCCGTTCCGGACACTAGTACATGATATTGATTTGATTTTCCATCTCGTTTCGAGGCATTCGTAGTTTGAGTGCGTTCTTGTGATACAAATCATACAAGCGACTATAATGATTTCTGATATCTCGTATGTTCATTCTTAGACGAATATAGGCCCCTTCATCCGTGTCCGCCAACGCTCGGCGATAATCGCTCAGGGTTGGCCATTTACAAATTTTGCTCGCAACTTTGGCTCGGTACATAAGATAGTCCCCGAAAAAATCCAGCATTGTACTCGCTTCCATTTCGGCTTTATTGGTTTCCATGAGCACCTCTTCTTGCACGGATACACCGAAGTTGTTTCCGTCCTCAATTCGAGGTATGTTTAGTTGCACCCACATTCGTAAGATTTGCGAATCCTCGATCAGTTGTAAAATAAACGGCCTCGTGGCCGTGTAGGCTTGTTCTAACACTTCATTGGTACCAATCGGCAATTGCAAAGGAGCCAAGCCATCTTTTTTGGACCCATCAATTGCCGTTTCGAGTTGAGTGGTCAATCCCTCAGCACAGAGCCTTACACGCCGGATTCCAGCATTCAAATCAAAAAGATTTTCGCGCAACAAATCGTCAATTTCTCTGATCTTATTCGGAATGGAATCACGTAATCGTTCCTCCGCCTCGCGTGTGAAATAAGCCCGAAGATAGTCGCCAACTGCAACTGGCATGTTCGAGGCCACGACTATGTGCAAATTCGTCTATCAGCTAGCTTTGTCTTGTTATTATGTGGGCAGAATGGCACCAGTTAGACAGATCACATGACCCATCTACCTATCTATCGAACGGTCACGTCGGACAAATTCCAGATTGTCGATCGATGGACCGACTACCTCTTTTGGTAAAGATGACCTGTATGCTAGCTGGATCGGTGTAGCTCATGAGTGAAATGTGGTTTTCATTTTTCTTTCATGGTTAAACTGAATGAGCTGAAACTGTGCAATATTATGCACGATCTTACGTCCCCATGGTCGTGAATGTAGCAAGGTAGCTAATTTAGTTATCATCGGAAACCTTGTTGGGAATGCTTCTGTAATCCATCGATTCTAATACGAAATAGTCTACTCGGTAATAGCCCTTTTTGTGTGATATGATATGCAACCGATTTCACGTAGATCTGTTGTTTTTACTCTAATCAGCGAGTTTTCTCAAGAGAATATGTCCAGATACTCAGCAATAGTCTCCTCCATAAGGGGTCTATTTAACATGATGATTTATTAAACGGGATCGGTTATTACCGACATGTCAACTGTCAGTGGGAATGTATTTCACTATCATCTATGCAATAGTCAATTGGTTATTAAGCCGCAATCAGACGTTGGGCACAGAGTTTTGGGCAACCGTCAGTGGTCGAACTCCATAGATTACATTAGTTGGGGCATGTGTTACGCATGTCGCCAGATAGGTTGCCATGGTGAGTGATGTTTGCCGAGCAGAAAAAGGGGTTGGAAAAAGGTCAAGGACGGTCAAACGAAGACCTGGCATGAGGATATGAAAATCTCAACCAGGAGTCTGGGAGTCACATAAGTCCTGTTAAGCTCCCTGGACGGGGACCTCGGGATGGTCGTACCCGAGACACTGAGTGATCTGGCTGAGTGTCCTCAACGGTGACTTTCGTGCATCTGCTCAATTTCTTTGCAACCGTAGTTTACTGGAATTTTCCATTTTCTTTTCGAGTCTAACTTCAACCTTCGGTTGTTCAAACCGAAATCAAACCAGACATTACAAAACCTTTTTTTACCGAAGAAATACCAAATCCCGGTGACTGAATGTAACATGAAATACAATGAATGGTCCTTAAAAGTAACGTGTGTTTTGAAACCATATTCAATCATTATTTGCTGTCACTTTGACTGTTCTTTCGCTTCCACCCTTGACCTCCAAAGTGAGCTGCGTCTCTGTGACACCTTTAGGAATCTGATGACATAATTTTACGTGATTTGGACAACTCGCACTCTCTCAGTCAGATATGAGTGGCTATTCGATCATCCCTGTGGGATATTGACGATGTTTCTGTTGACCACAAGTGTCCAACTGTGTAATATTCGCACCAATGTTTTGCACAACATCAACCTGTTTGCCGTAGTAACGACTCAGGGTGGTCTGCAAGTTATCCGGTCTTGATCATGTGCTTTTTGGATGATTGTCCTGTTCCTTGTTGTCACCAACCCATCCGATCGATCGATGCAAGAACCAGATCAACCCTTGACGTTTGTTCGGTCTGGATTGGAAAATAACAAAGAACTATATAGTGTTCAAGTGTGGACGCAGGAATACCGTAGCAGACTGTCGTACATCGTACGTCGGCCAATGTAAGCCGTCAGCATGGCGGCTATTTACCCCGTTGATCAGCCTTTTTCGGTCAATCAAGTAAAACTCGTAATAACTAGACAGGGGATGCATCCTCAGAGTAGTGACTCAAATAAAAATGCAAATTACAGATCTATCATAGACGTATAAACAATAACTTCTTTCGTTCTGTTTACACGGAAAAACTTTAAAAAAACAAAACAATTTTTCCATCTTCGAAATAGTGAATTGTGGAGTAATTATCCACAGAACAACTAAATGACTCGGAAATCTCTGCATATGAACCATGCAATACCCAATTAAATGTGCCAGAAATTATGCGAAAAATTCTCTTCAGTTTTTGTGATTATTTCGTGTATAATCGGACTTATTCAAATAACTGGAAATTGCTCGCCCACCATATTCTTGGCACCACAAATATAGGGGACATGTTATGGTTATGAAAAGACCTCACCGTTTTTCACTGATTCAAATTGATTTTATTTTTGGTTATATCTCCTTTCCGATGCATCACTGCCTGCAAAAGCCCTGGAAATATTCTAATCGGTAACTGAACAGGATATGGATAGTCTCGGGCACATTTGCTTTCAAATTTGTTCACAGTCCGCATGAGGTCTTCTTCGATTGCGCGAAAACTGTTCTATAATCACGAATTTTGCAGTCTGCTAGGGTTACATTTTAGTCCCCAAAAATACCACAAAAGGCCAAAAAAGTATATATTTAGGTTGACTTAAGGATAACGATGAAACAGCAACAATAAAGGAGCCTACAGAACTGCTTAGACTACAGTACTCCCAAGTGATCAATAATACTGGGTTAATACTACCCCCTTTGCTGGAATATATCCCCTATCCATTACTGACAGATATTAGTTTCTATACCGAAATGATAAAGGAAAATCTCCTGGCTTTAAACAAGAAATCATCACCGGGTCTAGATAACATACATCCACAAGCCCTTATCACCCTGGCAAGTCACATAGCCGATCCTTTACGTTTGTTTGAAGATACTGTGCTTCCTCAGGTGTAGAAAAACGGTGTTATTTCATCAATTTACTAAGGTAGATGCCGTAGTGACCCAGCAAACTACTGACCCGTCACTCTCCTTTCAGTGATGTCCAAAGTCATGGAATCTATTGTTACAGATTCTGTAGTGGATTATCTGGAGAAAAATGACTTACTATCCCCTACCCAGTACGGGTTTCGAAAAAACCGGTCATGCACAACTACCTTGATATTGGCCAGGGACGGTTGAACTTATGCTGTAGACCAAGACCAAGGGGTAGATGTTATTTAACTGGACTCCTCTAAAGCATTTGATAGGGCAAATCATCAAATACTGAAACAGAAGCTATATAATGATGGAATCCTTGGACTCGTACTTGGCTAGATCGAGGAGTTTCTTAGACTATGTACCATGTCAGTGCGTGTTTCCGCTTCACCTTCTGATCCAACCATGGGGTTGGGGATCTGTGCTAGACACATGTCTTTTCCATGTCTTTATAAATGATCTTCCAGACGTTCTCGGACCACAAACTCTGCTGTTTGCAGACGATGCCAAAATATGGAGGATAATAATAAAACCTGAAGATTCATTTGATCTCCAGAACGCCCTTGAGGAAGCCCAATGATATGGAATTCAACCTTACCAAATGCAAAGTCACTATGGTCACAATGGTCACTTTTTCTACACTTTCCTACACGAAACTGCCTCATGCTCCATCCGAGAAGGATCTGGGAATAGTCATTCGCACAGACTTGAGCTGCTCTACAAACTGTTCCAGGGCATTGTCCATGGCGGTAAAACAGGTTGAACTGCTTCGTGTCTTTGGATCGTTTGAACCGGCCTCATCTCCACGTCTGTCAACCACATATATCCGTCCATACACCGAGTACTCAAATCAGGCCTGGAACCCATGGCTGCAGCGAGATCGGAAGGCACTCAAACATCCACAGAGAATTGCTACCCAGATGGCCAAATGTGTACATTCTAAGACCTATGGCGAAAGATTACAGCAATTGGAGCTTTACTTGTCTCAATATCGTCAAATCAGAGATGATGTGATTTTACTGAATCGGATTTTCTAATAACCCAACCATCCATGTAGATCTCTTTTGGTTCTATCAACCAACATTCATCTCAGAGGGCATCCACTGAAGTTGGCACTCCAAGGAGCCTTCTCGACTGCAGACGCCATTCGCTTGCAGTCAGAGTGTACGGCTCATGGAATTCTCTACCACCTCACGTGGTCTGTGCGCCAACATTAGTATCGTTCAGGCGTCAGCTTGAT
>UZAN01044408.1:14225-25893 GCA_900618425.1 Echinostoma caproni | reverse complement strand
TATGTTAAAGAAAACTGCTTCAAGTTGACAGATAAACCCGAAAAAGGTAACGTATCACACAGGATTGTTATTCGGAAATATCTTCACTTGAGTTCCGGAATGCCGGGAACGGAAATGAGACGTTCATTTAAATTTACTCAATTCAATTTCCGAAGAATGGTTGTAGTCGGCTAAAATGTCTGATGCTGGACAATTTCATGAGAAGATTTGGACCAGTTGGATGAGTTGGGTGACAGATGAAAGACACTGCTTTAGCGATAGAAGTTTAAGGTATCTACGAATCAGTTTGACGTTGTTTATCGAGGACGTATTCAACAGGTACGGGACGAAATGTAAAATGCAAAAGGCGTTTGACGAAATTGTGAAGTGTTGAGAAAGAATAACATGGAAAGTATTGCACATTCTATCAGAACAGACACGGAATGTCCAAACCAACTGAAATCTTGGTGATGACTACCGCCGAGATATTTCAAGTTCAAGGGAAATGATAATGTGATGGAAGGTGGTACAAAGAGAGCCCAGGCTCATCCAACCAGATCAGCAGACGTAGCGACTGCAAGTTCTTCGACAGACAATGTTGACTACCACCCACCGAAACGAATGAATCGAAAATTACAGACAATCCGCAACTAGCCAGAAAGATATTTACCGAATAGCAAAACCTCGGAGCTGTATATCAACGTATCTCACGCTACTATCGGGCCAAACCAGTCCGAACGGCACGCGGAAGAAGAGGTGAAGTATGTGTCAAGTGTGGACCAAAACCCAAAAGGAGTGACCAACAGAAAGAGGTATGAATCATCCTGCTGCGCGGTTAAGAATTGAACGCGTAAACCGGTTGTTTTTCAGTTGGATCAATAAACGTTTTCCCAGCCAACTCGCCTTCTCGCTACAATAATGCTCAGTAATGGAACAGAACTACAATGTTCTTCTCTCGTTTACCCATCGGAAAGAGAAAACTATATCGGTGGTTTAAAAAAGACAATAATTGACTGGGTGGTTTTTGCAAACCCAGAGAGCAATTCGTGAGATGCTATTCCTCATCGTTGACATCATCAATGTATGTCGCAGTTACGAAATATGGAGGAACAAACGAAATCAAATAGGCTACACTTCCTTTGTCGTGTGAACCTGGGTTGACAGTATTCAAACGAGTTGAGGTCGATAGATATATTATCGGAAGAAGTGTGACAACAGCTTTCAAGGCAACGGGATGAAATTTCGCAGTACCGTTCGAAGTCATTGATGCGATACTATCGGTTCACCAACTCCTATTCCCAGTAGTTTTTTCCAGTCAACGCGAATATCGGAGATCAGAACATACGGTGCCAGCAGCATTTTGACATTGTAGCACATTTGCTCAACTTGATCAACCGGAGAGCACAAAGTCCACCCATTTCGCTGGGCCTGCAAAACAAAAACCAGGTTCACTGTCAAGGTCAATTGGATTGTCGTTCAGTCGTTCAGTTAAAAGGGGATCAGGACCTTTAGAAACGAAGAGGGTGATAGTGGGGGGAGGGGGATTGTTCAATATGTCCATCAGTGAAGATCGGGAGGAATTTCCCGAGGAGGGATTCATGTACTGAGTCGCCTGGCCTCGTTATGGATGAGAGAGAGAGAGGGAGCTATGAGTGACAAACGAATGCTGTGGTGTAAGAAAACGGTCTGAAATGTGGTTGCATAAGTATGCATGACGTTTCGTGTGGACAATTTGCATCAGAACAATAAATACGATCATCAGTATTATGAGACTAGGAAGAGGCTCAGTCCTAGAGAGATTTCTTTTCCATAATAGTGTTTCAACGTTTTGCGATGTCTTCCGATTGTTCTCCATGTTTCATCTCCCTACAATCAGGAATTCCCCACCCCCCACCCCGCGAAAAAAGCAAAGTGTGTTTGCCGTAAAGGGGAAATCCGATTACACATTCAGTTGAGTCTATCAGTGATGAGTTTATCATAGAAGATTGAAATATCCGGATCGCAAAGTAGCTGTGAGTTCAAACAAGATTCTTATTCTATCCAAATGGGCTGATTGTGTTTTTCTGTATATTTTACGCAAAAATTTAACCACCGGTGCACGTTTGAAGGCACGAAAAAAAAGAAAGATAGTTGTTTACCAAAACATTGGTCTATGGATACGCTTACAGTGTTCGGATGAGAAACAGGTACGTGAAACAAACTCACCTATGATCTGTTGAAATCATTGCCAATGATGAAAACGGATGAGACGAAGTTCTCCGAAATGATTGGATAAAAATGTATCCACGAATGCGGATAGCTTACTAGTATTACAATCAGGAGTGATGTACAGATTTGAAATGATCATCGAAACGTGGCACAGGAGAAAACGTGATTCACATATCACAGTTTTATAAGCCATATGTTTTGTGCGCACTGAGTAAATATGCATTTGACCGAGCTTACACTGCCACCTTTTCTTTCCTTTCTGTGGGGTTGATCTGTTCGGAACTATTGGAAATTTTCTATCTGCACCGATTAATTCTTGATTGATTCTTATAGTACAGAGTCTTGGATAAGTAAGATGCAACTTTTAGAGTACTTTCCGTAGGAAACCAGTAATCTTCATCTTTCTGTACTTTTCAGCCCCTTCCCTACCAGTCAGCACGATTTTTTATCCACATGTGAATTACATTTGCAATGATCGTTTTACATGCATTTCACAAAACTCGATAAAAAACACGTGCAGAGAAAATGTTGATATATCGCGCAAGGATTCTTATTGAAATTCACCTGATCACACAGTGCATTGTAATCATTTAAATTCACAGAAATTGATGAGGATAGCGTAAGCTGCATTGATGAAAAACAGAAAATGTTGTCATGGTCGAATTCGAAGAACCCGGCAGTGTGTGGATCAGAAGATTTGAATTATTTATTGGGTTTATGCACTGATTTTGTATGGTAATTGTGACAGAAATTATACGCACTCGTCAACAACAACAACACGGTACAGCTGTCAACACGTTTCAGCGATTGTTCGATCGAGTGCAACAAGTATTGCATGTTCCAGTGCGCGGAAACTCTTCCTGGTGATCTTCACAGTTCGAAGACGAGGCAATTGTCAAATTCCCCGTTTCGTAACAGAGTGTAGTATGCACCAAAATGTGGGATTTTAAGTGACTTCGGCATCTTCACTTACTGTTGTCTTCGATGGTCAAAGGTGATTTCCTCAAGCAATTCAGCTCAGTGCCAACACACACACACACATGCGCACCGTATTCGGGAATTGGTATAAACGCCAAACACCGGACGGTGGCTAACGATACCCGGTTGATGGGTTCTGCACCTTTTACCATCAAGCTTTAGCCAAAACCCGAAATGCTTTAGCCTCGACGCACAACCTTTAGTCAGACCGTTGTAGACGAATTAGAACAAAACCTATCGGACTATTCTGAGGTCAACAAATGTTGAGATCGTGGTACATTGTTTTGCATTCACAAGATACATTTATTGATGAGATGTGGGTACAGTACCATAACGTGGATAGTAAACATCATTCACCAAACAAACTCCCTTTAACACACCTTTTTCCAACAGTCTGTAGACGAAACCCGTAATTCTTGAGTCTCATCTGTGGCAATTGTGTCCAGTACTGCAGTGCTTAGAAACTGATCATAGTAATGAAGACGGGTGTAAATTTTGTGAACACTGTTCGGATTGGTAATGTATCCGCCTCTCATGAGCAGAGTTCATTTGAGATGGAGATGAGGAACGGAGAGCATTCACATTTTTATGCTATTATTCTTTTTTTATTTACTTCAGGGCTTGTAAACGCAGATCAATGTACCCGTTGTGGTAAATTCGAGATTTTTTTTAAAATTCACATAAGTAGTGTAACTTAGATTTGCTCTGCAGTTCCGTCATACGGCATTCCATTTGTCGGTAATGTGCCTATAAAAACTCCTCACGATAGGTAGCCGTAATATTTGTTGTATCTTTCCTACCATTACACTCATGGGCAAAATAATTGAGTGTGCACGCAGAGGTGATGATTTGAAAAAAAGTCGTAAAACATCTCGGCATGAAGATCAAAATATGTCGTGCTATTGCAGCCACGGATCGGGAAGTAACACTAAAGCCTGGGTCGTATGAGACTAAATTGAACGACGAGTTCACGAAACATTTATGTGATGTTATCGATGAGAATCCTACAGCCACCTTGAGGCAATTAAAATAACGCATATAGACGGACTTCCCGGGTACATCTATCAGCAAGACTTCCATTGATCGATTGCTGGATGGACATCACTATTCAATTAAGAAGCTGACCATCCAGCCCATGGAACGGAACTCGAAAGCTGTCAAATCGAATCGAGTGGAATATGCCGACTGGTTACAGAGATCGGGCAACGCAACCCTGAAACTGTATATTGACGAGACCAATTACAACATATGGTCCTGTTGCAGCTATGGACAATCCAAAGTGGTCTGTAAAGCCATTAGAAGCCTCTCGTCCAGCAAAGGACCCAACTTGAACATAATAACATGTCCATCTGTCGTCTGTATCCTGAAATATGAATGTCATACAAAGATTACTTGGCATGTTTTCAATGGGTTCCTGTCAACCTGCTCTACACTAATCGCTACTGAGCGACCGGGTGTTCTAGTAGTTTTTATCTTTCACAATGCGCCTATTCATCGGAGAGCTTTGGATGCGCAGTTAAACGCCGACCACCAAATCTGATTTCTCCCACCATACAGTCCCTTTTTTAATCCATTAGAAGAGATCTTCAGTAAATTCAAACAGGTGAGCGATTTTAATCCTTTGATTCGCTTATTATTTAACACATTAAAAAATGGTTCACTGAAAACACTGAAGCCATACGAGATGTACCAAATGGTTTGACAATACGGGCACATCGTCTAAACCTACTTCAATCACTATGTGATGCGGCACGTGATGCCGTTACTATAGTCAACTGCGCAGCGTACGATCGCCACACTTTCTCATNCGGGCACATCGTCTAAACCTACTTCAATCACTATGTGATGCGGCACGTGATGCCGTTACTATAGTCAACTGCGCAGCATACGATCGCACATGTTCTTATTTATTAGTCAAGTTTTGCTATATCAAAATTTGTAAAATATCAATTTTTCCAACATTCGTTGACCTCAGAATAGTCCGATAGTTTTTGTTCTGACTCGCCTACAACGGTGTGACTAAAGGTTGTGCGTCAAGGCGAAAGGACTGCGGGTCGTGGCTAAAACATTGTGGGTTTTGGCTAAAGAATGATGGTTGACGGGTTCTAGCGTGAACGATACCGGAATCCAGTTCGTCCCGCGTGTGCACGATTTGTTGGTAGAACGGGAGTGAATTGGAGTCGGAGTTATGTTCGATCGATCGAAACTAACCATTGGCCGTCTGTATTCCCGCCTCGTCTGGTAAGTAAATTGGTCAAAATGTGTGACGAAACAGTGAGAGAAACAGAGAGAAGAAAAGAAGATGTCAGTAACTCACTATGCAGACCAATGGAACGTCGTTGTTGTGGATATTTCGACAACAACAACACTAATCCCCCATGCCCATGTTGAGTCCGAATCCAGCACAGCACATTCATCAATTAAGTTGACAAATGAACCAGAAGAGAATGTTTGCCTTGCGTTTTTGGATGTTCATTTGACTGGACGCCCCGATAGCTCTATCGAAAGAAAGATACATCAAAAAGCAATATGGAGTGGACAGTACAGAAATTTGAAAAGCTTCGTCCCACTCTACCAAAACCATAACCTCGTATACTGTCTCCTCAGAACCGCAAGACGTATCTGTTCAGAAGATTTTTTTTAAAGGAAAAACTTGAAGTAGTGAGGAGAACCTTTTCTTTTTAATTTTACTTCCTTTTTTCATTGAATACACAATGATACAAATCTAGTTAGTATTGCCCACGTGTGTGTGTGTGTGGTTGTGTACAGTGTGTGTGATGCACGTGATTGGTTACAGTCAGGGAAGGCCAAGGGTAAATGTTATACGTTTTTGGATGCACACTGTGGGTTTGTTGTAAGCGATCGATAATGCCTCGAGTATCCTTAGTCGGTGTTTGTCTGGATGACGTAACAAAACCGAGAACGCGTTCGTAAGGTTTACCCTATGGCCACTTCCAACCAAGTGACGTGCGATGGCCGAAGTCGGTCTGCGTGATGCGGTCGGAGTGTGTGATGTGGGCTGAGTCATAATTGAGTCACGCACATACTTGGGGATGTGTGCAGTCATTCTAGTTCGCAGTGATCGGTCGGTTCAACCAATGTATGCTTCGTTGCAGTTGCAACAGAAGGCGTCAATGCAATGAGAGGTAGACTCGACTGGACGACGATCTTTGAATGAGGGGAGGGGGAGGCACCGTGTGATCGGATGGAGTCCTAATGTGGCAGTGTAGTAGGTTCTTTGTAACGCGTTTTTGATACGCTGTGTGATAAGCTGCATTATTGACTCCCCTTTGTATCACAACGAGATGTGGATATTCATTTTTGGCACCCGATGGGTAGTGGCTTAAGTCAGTTTTTCCTGNACTTAAGTCAGTTTTTCCTGTCCAAATATGAAAACGAACGAAAGATTCCGGATACCCGTAATGCGCTATAGATATCCTCCTGTTCACTTACTATTGTGTCCTCTGTACATATTTTTCTCGCCCTGTGGAACAATGTTCGAACCAGGGCTCTCTTGTGCTCAATTGGTGAAAAACTGTTGAAGTGAAGGTACTGCCCGGACCAAGTCTTCTTGGGGTAAGTTTGTGTTTGGAACAGTTGGGTTGGAGGAATTTGCATGCACACAGGTTACTGTGTAGAGGATAGCTACAGTCAGATAGGATATTATCAGCAAACTTCAGGCACGCATCAATATGAGCGTTATACATATTGTCAATCAGAACACAAACCAAGTTAGGAAACATGACTGATCACCGAGAGGCCAAGCCTCAGCAACCTGAAAAGTCTAATGTGACGTGATTGATACCGAATTGCATAATCAAACAGGCGAATACTACAGCTGACGAATGGTTACATGTGACTTAACCCCCGCAAAATTCACTCGGACACGATCCTGAAACGATGATTCACCCGACAAGCAATATGGACTTCAGAACGTGTGGATTAGGCTCTATGATGGAAGATTCTGGTACCTCATTTTCATCTTTATTCGACTGAAACTCTAAGATGATCTTGATAGGATACGATAGTTCAAGTTAATCATCTAACCTCGGACAAAATGTCATCGTACAGAAAGCTAGGTTGGCATTTGCCAACTTGGGACATATGTGGCGCTGTCACAACATTCAGCTGGTCTAGTATAGGCTACAGCAGTTCTGCCCAAACGGTGCATAGGTTTGGGCAGTACGAGAAAAGAACAAATATAGATACTGTCCTCGGTGTTGGAACACCGCCACTGTCTACACCGCATTGCACGAATTTGGTGGGGAAGTCGACTAACCAGTGTGGAGGTTGGGTGTTGAGTTTTAGGTAACTGCGATCGTCCATTGAAGTAAGTGGTCGAGTTCGTTCGCGGGGAGATGAAAACTGGGTGATTCGATTGAGGGTGCTACACAGAAGTGCTTATGCATCATCTGTCTACTCAATGTCTTTGCAACCTTAGTCTTTCCGAATTCCGAATCTTCCCTCGGACATTCGCTGGAACCTTGCCTTCATCCGAGGGGACGGGGACAGTCACAAGAGAGCAATCAAAACCGGCACACACCAGTACGTGGTTCATGGTTAGAAGACATGATTGAACCTGAACTGTATCACCACAACGTATACGTATGAATCGAGATCGTCGTCCTCGCTGATGTTCAGGAGCAAATGGAAATGTACCGGTGATACTTGATAGCTGAGAGCACGCCTCGCAGAAAACAAAATTGGTTCAGTCTAAGTGGCGTTTTGTAATGACCAATAGGATGGAGAGAATTGTGTCTAACAGACTAGATTCCAGTTTGGTCAAAATAATCACGTACATTTGGATTCGAGCGGAGAAACTAACTACAGTAGTCACCCTCATCATCTTATGCATGCTAAGTATCTTGTGAAGTGTGCATTTCAATGTCAGAAATACGTAATCAATCGCATTTGATTCAAAGGAATCGGTTTTATTCGAGAGAAACTCGGTCTCAATAGAATTTACTCATTGGGTTATTGTGGGCTTAGACTGACTCCACTCATACAAAGAATCATGCTCACATTCACGTCTGGGCATGGTGATCGACTTATCGATCCATCTTGGTGTGATTCGCTTCCTTACCGGACCGACAGAGGTCAGTTGACTCCGGGTTAGTTCATTCGTATCTATGACGCACACTCGATCAACGATCACGAACATAACGTTCCTGGGTGGAACGGGTGTGNGGGGGGGGGGCGGGGAGAGAACGGCCCACCTCGACCCACCCACCCACCACCCTACCGAAACATTCAACCTCGCTCGGTAACTCGCGAAAAATGTACTTTTGTTTGTTTACGAAGAAATTAGTTCATTCGAACTGGAGGGGGTTTAGACGGACCCGGTCCAATCGATGACATTTGACTGCCAAAACACCAATCATCTTGTCGGGGTATCTAATGTAGTGCGATTGGTTGGATTCACTTGAAGTTACAACGGATTCACTTGAAGTTACGGCGGATTCACTCGAAGTTACAACGGATTCACTTGAAGTTGAAAAGGTATAGATAGATTAGACCGCTAACAATTTCACATGTACCGATTACCTAGGAACTCGGACAATTAACCAATTAGAATTTGTGTAATTTATCAGGTTTGTTGTGTTGTTCCATTGCGCATATAAATTCTTCTCAGACACTGTCCTGTTGTGCGCTTACAAATCTATTTGTCAAAGTGACAAACTCGATGGTGACTGAACTGGGACAGATGTTACGTAATCCAATCTTGTGCGCACTAAATTTTCTCACACTGTCACCGAATTGATTTCTCAACCCATCCCTCCTCGGAGATGTTATGACGAAAATGAATTCGGCCAGTTTGATTATACAGGTTTCAACAAGCAATCATTCACCCTAGAAGCAGTTTTCGAGGACCGAAATGCCACAGACGAGATCCTTGTGTTAGCGCTAAACCATTGATCAAGGAGGCATGGTGGCCGGGGCATTAACTCATTTTCATGCAATCAAAGTTTTGTGTGCTGTAGTTTATGAGATATCAGCGAACAAGGTTCTCTTGGTTTCTTTTTTGCTACCATGAAGTAATGGAGATAGCGATTAATTTCATACATCGTGCGTTGCAATCGCAGTGGTTGTCAATTGACCCCTCCCCCCCCCAACTAAACGGGCTTCCCGTTACTGTTTATAGCAGTCATTTTAAAGCATATCCCAGCAAATGCCACGTGATGCTGTGCTCGAGGAAAGAAAGCATTTCTTTGATGAATAGAAAACAACCAAACAAGGGAATCTCTTCTCTCAGGTCACGCGGAAATCGACTCAGCCGGAATTGTCCGGTCTAAAAGAGCATTCTCCCCTGTCAATCATCATCCGGTAGCAATGCTCGCGAATCGAGCTGACATCCAGAAACACTGATGCAATGCTGATTGTGTTTCAAATCAGTTGGATTTACCCTTATGTTTTGTTCCCCTTTCTTGCGGTTCACATCATTTGTTTCAAGTCTCGACCGATCTGCGATTCATTCGGTCATAGATGATTTGTCTGTCTGTGTGTGTGTGTGTCTGTTGCAGTTCATATGGACAAAAGCAGCCATCAAGAAGTTTCGTTTCTCCCTCTGTTTGGACAACTTTGATTTCGGCTCAACTACTGCACTGTTACCAACTGTTGGCCCCATTCCGCGATTAAATCGCTCTGCCATAACGAATTTTCTCACACGTGTATAAACCGATTTTACTGTTCCGAACTGAAAAAGCTCTATCTCTCTCTCTCTCTCTCCTACTCTACCAGCCCCCGATCAAGTATGCACTATTTGATTTCTTTTTTCTCTGATCAATGTGGTTGGGTGAATTGTTGATCTGATCCTACTCTGGCGAAAAAAAAAAAATTGTTAGCGNGGGGGGCGACGCAAGGGTGGGTAATTCATTGAACGTTTTTCAATAGAACCGTCTGACGGAGTGTGATAGCGTGCAACAAAGAGTGGTGATACTGGTGATACACGAGTTGAGATTTCTCTCTGTGTTTCGGTTTTTACAACGAACTGTGTGTATTCACGAAACCAGGCAGTGGAGATCACCGAGGGCGCATGTCCACCTTGACAGTTCATCCATGGCGGGTCAGATTGAATATGCTTTGAAATGCGGCAAAATAACAAATACAGTTGGCCACAACGAAGTGTGATTTGGGAGGATGAGCCCACGCAAATTTACATACCAGATGGTGTGAAGTTTGCTTTTAGAGAAAAAAATAACAGATATGCACACACACACACACACACACGCACACACATAAAACAGTCAGTCAGAAATCGGAGGCAATTCCCAGGTTGTCAAAGTAAATAATGTGTTTTTAGTAAATGTTCTTTTTGTCTATCCATTCGTTTCGTATTTTGCCTTTTTTTTTGCGGAATCACGTGAGTAGATTGACTGTATGTTTGGTCCCTTTCTGGCCAAAATAAATTTAAGAATTGAACATCTGAAAACAGGGGTTCGAACTTGCACGCTTGTCCACCGATCACTTCTGGATGAGGTTTATGCGTCTAGCGTTTCGCAATCTCTCACGTACCACATATTCAAAGTCAGCTGTTTAGTAAATAATTAAATACCGGTCTGAATTGTCCACAGCATATTCATCAACAGTTCAGTTCATTGCAAAATACTCATTAGAATCGAAGTTTACCATATGATATTTGTCAGAATAGAAACAGAGACAGGCAACAGTATTCTTTAGTTTCCGGGCCGGGGAATTTAGCTCACATGCCAAGAAAACTAGTCGTTTGTAAGTGATTTCTGAAAGAAAAAAACAAAACAAAAACAACTCAGAATTTAAGTTTATTGACACGGAGTGGTTTGTTGTCTACTTTTGAAGGGGGCACAATGATTGAAATCACGTGTCATCTGAACGTAATCAACAAAGCCAGAATGTGGTCGAAGGTGGGTGTTTTCATCTGTACCTCATGAACTGGCTCTACACAACCCAGAGACTCAAACAGACTCACTCTGCTGACGATACACTACTGGTGTTGTGGGGTACTATACTGACATTTGTGAGTAGTAGGTGACATAGTTGCTGATTTATCTCGACGATCAAAAATTAACAAGACCACAGAGGGAAAATTGTTCTATATGAAAGAATAACTACGGATTGTTACATTCATTACCCGTTGTGTGGCCAGGAACTGCGATGGTATGTTTCTGATGAGATTTCTGTCTTATGTATGCCAAATTAGTGATGTCACATCTGTAATCCTCAATAAACAATCATCCTTGACCGAGCACGGCGTTTTGGAATCGTGATAGTACTCAATGTCTTAACGTGATGTATCTGTGTGTGAGGGGATGAGAACCGAACATCCTGAGCGCTAACCGGGTCGTGGAACCACTGTATGTTTGACTTGAGGAATTGGCTAGAAATCCTGATGTCGAACCAATCGGTTTATTCTTAATTCCAACCCCAATCCCACTCGAAATTCCTGTCATCGGCTTGATTTCACATTGTGAATCATTGCTGAAAAACCCCTTCAATAAAATCGATATATGATTTCAACGGACTGCAT
>UZAN01044407.1:12071-23772 GCA_900618425.1 Echinostoma caproni | reverse complement strand
CTGCCCCATAAATACCAATGCACTGCACACAATAAATGAACTCCTCCACACTTGGAGCTGTGTTCTATTTTACTAGCTATGAAATGGCTATAACGAGGAGAAATGCTATCGGAAGACCGGCATTGGAGAACCCGGTATCGAGAAAATTACTCGCGGTGAAACCAACAGGCATCCACAACTATCCGTCCAGAATGTGAAAACAGTTAGTCAATTAGCCTTTCATTTCAGAACTATCACTTCCCCCTTCCTACAAGTCCTTTTCGCATGCTTTCAAACGAAAACACCCAACTTTCTTATTATTCCGTATTAATAAATAATTTAAGAGGTCCCCTACATCTAGTGCTTTCCGTTGGGGTAACATCAAGGAAACCGGATCTACATGCAGTCTTATAAAGAGTTAAAAGGGAACGTTACTGATCGTGAATGACCACCCTTCCAGAGTCCCTATTGGGCTTTTGACTTCCACTAAGATAAGAGCTAAAATCTAGTGCTTCTCAAATGTATGGTTCACCGGATGAATCGTGGGTTAAATCAAGTCTAAGGCACGATTATTCAAGATGATTTGATTCAATGGCAATTTTACAGAGATTCAATCAATGGAGCACAAATTCGACGACCGTGAACACTGACCTGGTTTATGATCATGCATCGACTAGCCTTGTGCACAATAGTCTGATTCCAGCGAGGGGGTTCCCATCCGCCGACACACTGATCTCCTGGAATGCGTCGATAACCTAAATCGAACGTCCGATCCCGTTCGTGTTCGGGTAAAGCACACGGATCTAGTGGTGGTATGTGTGGATTTCGTATGCATTCCAATGAGCCCAGTTGACGATAGAATCCATACTCGCTGGTGAGCGTGAGTGAAGGAAGGCGGATGGTGTTTGTGTATGAATTGTAATTCATTAACGAATGGGGAAGACAACAAAGTTATAAGACCAAGTTAAATCCTAGAATATAGGCAAACTAAGTAACTTGAATGTACAGACTAGTCCTGAACTAAGAGAATTCGGTTTGTGAATAGTTCACCTCTAATGAGAAATTGAATATGGCTCAAGCAACAACGAAGAATGGTAATGCTTTTCATTTTCGCTTTATATAGTCGCATAAGTATCATCACCAGCACATAGTTATCTGTGCGTGAAGGGATGAGCATAAGTTGAAAACTATCGGCACGAAAAACAGATAATTCCGATGTTATAAATCCGCTAACTACGTGACCCGAAATTGAACGATATGTATGAAATAAATGTGGTCGTTTATTTGAACTAGTGCTGATCAGTATAGGAAACTTATTCAAAATACATGGCGGGACGAATCTAACTGCTATTAAGACGGGGGTTTGGGTGGCGATGGATGTAGACATTCATCGTTATTAAGAATGGGTTTTCTGTTTAAAGGCAAGGATGTCAATTCACATGAAACAGTTTACTGCGTAAAATAGCAATTCGAATAAGCGCAAATGATTACCNTAGTAAAAAATAAACCACGTGATTAAACGTTCACATCAATGGGAGTTTATCTGTTAGTTGAAGTGGCTCGATCAAACAACTTTATACTCGGTACACTTCCTATCAGAAAACATGGAAAGGTGCATGCCGGTCTCGAGTGCAAAAAGTAGTTCCAGTAAAAAAAGAAACAAATGTCATTGATGAATGATAGCATACCGTCAATCGAATCTGTTCAATGAGAACGAAACGGGCCTAATCTATACTTTCCTCCCAGTTCAACAACCTACACAAATGCATTGATACGTCGCTAGTAAATGCATACTGGATCCCATCGAAAACAAGCCGACTGGGAAGGATCAAACAAATTTTCACAGAAATACAACGAGAACATCCAAAAATTCATATTTATTGGTTATAGAATCAGTGCTAACTGATCAATTACAATTTACATTTTGTTCATTTCACCTTCGACCATAAGGCCTATTCCTACTAATAGCGACAACGGTGAATATGATGGCGCTAGTGTCATCATCATGTGCGATAAGATGGACAGTTTGGATGAACGAACGGGATGAGCGAAGGAGAGATGAAAATGCAAAATGAGTGAATGAATGGGATAAAGAACAGGAGGGATTAATATCAGAGATGGCTGCCGTGGTGAACCAGGATATTTTAACTAACGGATACAAACAATTCGTTTGATGTCATACAATCACCAAATGAACGACCGACTTTTGGTGTTGTTTATTTACACGAATTAGGATATTGAGGCTGACAATCATAAAGTTAAAAGTAATGAACCCTGTGTTCACTTCGAGCAGCTTACACTAACACCTGTGTGTGCACGTGCGTAACTAAAGGCCGAATAGAATTACACATTCTGTGTCACAGTGTAAATGCGTGTATGTAGCAAAGCATAGTGACAGCTCCAATCACAATGGTATGTATGTATGTATGTATGTATGTATGTATGTATGTATGTATGTATGTATGTATGTATATAATTCCATAAGCAACTTTAGAGCAGACATTATGATTCAACCAGAAAGCGTTCAACTGTCTACCTGTATTAGTTCAAACAATTTGTGCACGTGATGGAGTGGACGAGAAAAAAGTAGGCACCACACAGATACTCATGCAAGCAATTTGAGTTAACAGGTAGTTAGCTGCCACAATTGGAAAACCAAGTCGTGCTCTTTCACAAGTGCGACAAATCTCCTCCATCCGTGGCTGTGGTAAACAATGGTTAATGGACCAGTGTGGTAGTTATCCATGCTGTACATATTAACCTAAATATGTGGCGATTGTAGTCTGGATCATTTAAATGGACGAAAATTGCATTCATTGAGAAGCAATGAGTACACAATCTTTCACCACCAAAATAGGTTCGTACTACGAAACAAATTCGAGAACAAGACCAACTTCCATAAGAATGTATGACACCAATATCCCAATTCCGGTGGATGGATGCCCGATCTCGTCGGCAAAGATCTGTAGGCTAGTTGAGAAGCTTCCTATGATGATGACCGAAGGAAAAGATTTTGAATGTTGATCCGGTAATGGAATAACGAATGGACAAACATTCAGAAAAGGAAAGCAATAAGTTATCAAATTGATGAAAAAATAGAAGTAAATCAAACTAATTTCATCAAACTAGAGGCTATTAACTGATCACTTTTCACTGATCTAAAGTCGATGAAGGAGAGCGGAAATGAAACATATCACGAATGTTAGCAAAGAGTTACCTTCGCAAACCTGAGTTACAACTGCTATCACTCCTAGGAATTTTTCCGGAATAAAGGTTTAATTATCTCAAACAGCTCGAATAGGAGGTACTTACTTTGATCAACTTTTCCTAAGAAGTAATATACTGACTAGAAGAAGGCAACTTGGTGATGTGTTGTACTGACACGACTTCAGTAAACATCTAGACCAATATTTTAGTAAAAAGGAATATTCAACCTCGGTGCATCGGAACGTAAGAGTATATATAGAAACTGAGTAACCTTTAAACAGAATAAAAAACTCAAGAAACAGTTTCACATTTGAAAGTTTGCGCACCATTCCCTGATTGTTTTGTTTCTCACGGGCTCCATATGAAGCAAATAAGAGATAACAATGTTTCGGGATGCATTTATTCAAGCAGGGATTTTGCGAGAACCAGATTCGGTACTTTTTATGACATTATTCTGTAATGAACAACAGGAGTGAAAACCCCACAGTCAAGAGGACCTGTTGTTTGGTCATGGAAACCGGCAACCGGGGCCAGGGACTTGAAGTAGTGAACCACATAGGGTCCCGTTGGATTTCGTGTGATATTGAGACAGACGGCATCAAAACTCCCAACCAGTATGAGTGAGATCGCCAATCACAGAGGTGTGTAACTGCCGACAATTTACATAGCAAACGATTTGTAAGCACTAATGCGAAGACCAAACATTTCATGAGTTGAAACTTGGATAGGGATGGCGGATACACGACTGATTGTTACCAAATGATTAACTGTTTATGCCATATGGAGACAAGTACTGGGTTCGCTAAGTGGGGAATCGCACACACACACACACACACACACACACACACACACACACACACACACACNGCGTTGGTTAAACGAATAGAGTTAGACTTTAGAGGCGCAAGGGATAGACTCATTCAGTTTGGACTGTGTAGCTTACATTTAATCGGTTTGTTCAGCACGGTGTGATTAAATAATCAGGCCGAGATCAATAATGTCTGCGTGATCAGGTTACAGCAGATTACCATCAAGTACAGAGTAATGTTGTGATTTGAATGAGCGGAATAAGAAACTTAGTCTGTGCCTATCCTACTGATGATTATCTATCAAACGATATCTAGGATAAACGTTGCATTTGAAATAATACCAATGACAATAATGATTCTCACCGAACTCAGTTACTTGTGAGCAGTGATGCGAGATTTGACTGACCATTCTGCAGACTTCATCTGCACTTCCTGCCTGCCAACCATACACTCGGGAAGTATCAAGCTTAAGTTTTGCTTCTATTACAGCTCATCAGTAGGCCATTTTCAACTATCCGTCCGGGATTTGAATCTCATACCTGAAATGTTATGCTCAAACCGTTGGTTGTTCTTATGACTCAGGATACAATGATCTATCGTTCTATCATGGGACTCAAAGAATTGGTGTGGCGTAGACCTTAAAGAATGTACGCCGAAAGAAGGGGAGAAGCCAAGAATATCGCTTTGGCATTCGGTTTCAGTTGACTGACAGCCTGTAAAATTACTCAATCCATCCCATCTTCCTAGCTCATGAATTACACAGCATGACAGTACCCGGACATTTACATTCAACGCTATTACTCTAATACTCCACCAGTTTCAGCTCTTCAAATTTGAACATTTTTTAATGCTTTACACCAATGACAGTCTGATAATGTTGTCTATGCATTCAATACTACGGTTCGTTATAAACTCTCAAGAACTACTTACATTTATTACTCGTTTCTCCACAGTTAACTATCAACTTCGCTATCTACTATTTGAGTTGCTACCATCCTTGATCACTAATGTGGGATACACTATACGGTTTTCACCCTTAATCACTACCGCTTATCGGTGACCAGTTGATACCAGTGCTGCGTCAGGACAGGTGAATGTATTATTCAAACTAATAGGTCAACAATTTACAATCAAAGTGACCTGCTGAATTTAGTTAGGGTAAAACAAATGGGCCAATTCAGTTGATATTAATGAGCCTGACGAAACTTCAGCGGAATTACAAAACATTGAACTGCTACCATTTGAATCAATCTTAGATGAGTGAACTAATGTGCATGGAAGAACACGCGCGGCACCAATGATGAAACAGTTGTTGGTAATACTAAACCTAAATGCATGCTCTAACTTCCTATGGTCCAAGCTAGAAGAGGATGCTATAGCTACCTATGGCTTAACCAACCCGTAGAGCAGGATCAAAAAAGGAACTCTGCACTAAACATTGTGAAAACGGTGGGATCAAATGTATTTTTTTTCTAACAGACGATTTTTAATGATTTTAGGATGATAGTGATCACTTTGCTGAACCAAAAGGACAAATTCAAAATTATTTCACAAAGCGCATACATAAACAAAGCAGGCACAATTCCACATTTGTACTTTTGGTTAATAATGCAGTTGTGAATAGAACATTTTAAGCTATTTCCGTTAAATTCCTAAATAAGTAACTGCTACTGTAAATAATGATCTCATTGCTAAGCTACTAAGTACCGTTTCGGGGAAAGTATTTTTAAACAAATTGCTTGTTTGTTAGCTCTTCTTCACAGAAACGATCAATAAAATAAGGGGGGGGGGACGGATTTGTTTGAACAAAAGACGCTTGAGACCGGGCCAAGATTGCGCGTGTTTGCAACAGCTTCCAGAAACCAAACCTTGGTGATTAGAAAAGGTGTACCTACACAGAAATATACTCGTCCATGAAAGCTTGGTCAGAAGGGGATGTGGCAAAAACTGGTATACCGAGTGTTAATAGCTGTAAAAGTTGCATCCTATTGAAACCGTACGTTATATCATTGTCATTATTCCACAGGTACTAAATCTCGACAAAATCACATTATCCTATTTCCTAGTTGACTTACACATTCGAAAACGAATGGAATTGAATACTCGGAAACCGTCATCCCACTTGAAGCTCACAAATTCGCATTCACGATGTATGCGTATCTGTGTACACTAACGGTCCTGGTTATGCTCATTTTGCACTGTACACTGAGGCTAATGGGAGTATGTAGTGGTGATGTTAAGTGCTTATACCATGGTTTCAGACTATTTTACAATTTGAATGCGAATGCTGTGAAGGATTTGAAACTTCGTTATTTAATATCTCATCTAATTAAAATTGGTAGGAGGAAACTAATGATTGGTGCTCAAAAAAAAACAAATAGTTAAGCGTTGTTGTTCAAAGTCCCATCTACTTAAAATTCGTCTACTCGAGTCTTTCAGGCATTACTTCGGGTTTTGCAACCTAACAGTGTTTCAAAATAATCAGGGGAAAAAGCAGCACATTGCTGCAGAATTTAATTCCTGGAAAATTTCACTGTATCTCTACTACAGTCAAAAAATTTAATGAGAACTAACATGTAGTTACCGTGGATCGGCTGTTGGTGGTAATTCTATTCATTTTTTCTATCAAGGCAGGGCAGTTTGAAATAACTCATGTTGGAACAATTCGGATTTCCTTCGGTTTATAGCAGTCGCTTCTGTAAACTGGAGCCACTGAGAAATTTGCACGAAGAAAACACTTTTGAATGCCTTGGTCACGTTCGCTCGATGTCCACTCTCTAATAAGAAAATGAAACCTGGTTCTTCCTAGATGCGACAATGCGACAGAGGACCGATGGAAGTCTAGGTCGATCAGTTCATCGAAAGGACACAAGGCAGGGGTCAGTATCTGCACTTCACTTATTTCGTTCTCATCCGTTACAAACGAGGGTTAATGAGGACATTTTATGACCGTGTGAGGAAAATTTGTACGCCTGATAACTTAGCAGATGAAAGGATGAAACTGAATAAAACTCTGCACAATAACGGCTAACCGAACTCGTTCATGAAAAAAGGATAGCACTGAACACCTGAAGGTAAATTGACCGATATCCGTACCGAAGTGTAAGGTCGTTCAATTACTATCGTTCAAGGTTGATGAAGGGGGGGGGAAGCTCATCCATCAAACGAACACTAAACACAGTGGAACCAGTTTTCGTCGACACATGCGAATGAATACCGGCTCCTCCGGCCGAGCAACCTCATCCGTAGTATGCCAAATCCGATCAATTGTACCAATTCACCCACCTAGGCAGAACAGAGCGGCAGCTTGGAAAAAAGCGGTGCATTACTGTGTTGGTTAATAAACTGGTGAACGGATGCTGATCAAGGTCAAAGGTCAACCCAACGCTGCACACCAGCGTCACTGATCCCTCGTCACCTGGTAGAGAGGACATCAGGTGTAGGTGACGAAGGCATTCAAAAGCCTATTCTTCACGCAAAATTCACAGGAGCCCCAGTTTGCGGAGGCGATGGTTACAGAACGAATGAAGTCTGAATTGTGCAAGCAGGACTTACTTGTATGTGTCCTGCCTTGGCAGAAAGATGGACAAGTTGAACACATTGACAATAAATGGCTATTCTGAGGAATTTACTGACAGACACAGTAAACAGAAGATTGAAAAGTCCATTATTGCGTCAGTGTCTGGATCTGAGGTCACTATTAGTCTTCCATTCACAGTTAATGACGTAACTAATTTATCCCATCAACGTTTACGACCGGTTGTCAACCGGATTTACCACGTAGCCAAACCAAGAATTGTGCACAGATTAAATAGCATACCCAATCTAACCCCGCCAGAGAACGACCACCTCTGTATGCCAACGGAACCCTAATGTATCAATTCCAATGTGAGGACGGTGATAGTTATATAGACCGAACAGAGGGACAAATACGTGATCTAATTTTAGAATACATTCCGAACTGGATTCAAAGCAAGGTTGTGTCACTGTCCACACAGCCGTTAACTAGGGGGACCATTCTTACAAAACACCAAATTCCTCGATGACCAAGCATCCAATGATGATGCAACACTTCGGTGATCGAGCGAAAGCATTTCGAGTGATTTACACTAATGATGACACCAGAATGCTCAAGCTCACCAAGGCTATTGCAATCAATCGGTGGAAACCAGTCTTGTGTCAACAGGACTTTTTCACTTCCTGGCTTTGCCTTCGCGACTCTTCCCCATTCGCATTTGTTTATTGTGTAATGCATTCCCAAACCCTGTAAAAGTATTGCATTTTTGTGTGGTAGGCACCAGTTCAGATGTAGCGAAATTGTTGCTACGTTGCTGTACTGGCTTCGCTTTTAAAATTTATCACGGAAAAAGCTTGCTTCAAATCTAATTTTTAAATGAATGGTGTCTTTAAAAAAGTCAGAAGACTTTCTTTCAGTGCCCTTCACCGAAAGCTTTTCTCGATTCCCCAGCACTTGATCAAACGGTCTGAATATGAGTGCATTTTACCACACTTCCTATTTATCCACCCAGTGATCTTTCCTGGTTTATTGCAGAAAGAATGTCTGCATGATATCCACATCACTCAGACATCGATCCGTTTTTTTATTCAAGGCTGAGATCACCCACCACGTAGCCCTCCAACATATGAAAGCCCGTGACGAGCTTTCTCTGTCCCTCGCAACCAACCTAATCCGGTATTATTAAGGTGTGTTTCTACCTATCCCATAACACATCTTCAAACACGATCAGAGTTACACAACTCATTTCTATTTCCTTATATTCCCTAATTGTTACATCATACAGGTTCTATTTTTGTGGTTTATCCCCAGCGTTTAGTCTACTGTGTACCTGCATTCGGCTAACTATTTTTATCAGTTGGTCATTTGACAGGTGAATAAGAACCTATACACTTGCATAGACTTGACTCGATCACACCCACTCACTTTTCTCCCCAGTCATACGAATTGATTGCATGCTTATCCATAATGAAGTAATTCTTCATTATTGTTATGACTGCTGTTTTCTAATGGGTATTTTCGGAGTTAACTTTCTGCTGACAATATTGACGAACTTCACACTGTCCTATTCTCTCGGGGGAAGAAATAAAAAAGATTATAATTGAAAGAACGATTAAAATGTACCTTTCCATTACTAAGAAAGAATGGGGAAAAAAGAAAAACGTTAGTTTACCAGTGGATTGAGCACCGCCTTCTGTTCCGACGGCCTATAGGAGAATGTCCTTGACCTCGACTTATCAAAGGCTCAACAAATGTGTGTTTGTGCCTTCAAGCATCTCCTACATCAAACGCGACAACATCAACACCCAGTCAAAGAGGAAGCGTGGGGTTGGAGTGAACTGAGTGAGGGTGGAACGGGATGAAGAAGGCGAGGGCTAGCGCCTAACCGACTAGTTAGGTCAAAGAAAATCGAACAGTCGATTAATAGAGGGACTGATTGGGTTTGGTGCGACAGATGTTCGAAGTTATTGGAAGTTGTTTGCGGCTTGGCTGAGGTCAATTTTCTATCCCATCATTTTAAGCAACAAACCCATGGCAGCGTGGTACAAAAAGGGTGATACGCGCGTCGTAATTGGACCGCCGTAAGAAAGTACTGACAAAAAACAATGGTTTCTATAACAATGAGCCTGAATTATGTTTTATATAGTCCAAAACAGGCGGCACAATCAACCGCTCTGTAACACTCCAGGAATGGGTTCGTGTGCATACACGAGTAGATTCGTTCAGCACTGACCGGGCGAAGTATCACTCAAAAGAACAGGTGATTGACAAGTCAAAGTGATCGAACGGTTATGGTGTATTAGGATGGTCACGTGGAGGTAGGGTTACCGAGGTTTCATTAGTCTGCAATCGTGAATGGCTTCAGCCCCACGGTAATTCATAAGTCTATTAGACATAAGGTCATGTGCACGCTTCGTACAATTCAATCCAAATGCACGAATTCGAGGCAGACAATGACTGGTGGTCGGTTGAATCCTACAGCCGCGGTTCTGTTCAGTTCAGTCAATAACACTATAATCTGCTGCTGGAAGGCAGATCGATGGTGAGTGAATCATGCGCTTTCGATAAACACAAGATTAGTGGAGAAAGAGACCATAGTGATGATGATGATTACCAATGTTAAGGTCAATCACCGTGAAGTTCCCTATAATAATGATGAAGTTAGTTTATTCCGGTTTCAAGCGGATCGATGTATTGGCATTTCTATTGGACAAAATCAGAGATGCTATGTGAAACTTACGGACAGTGTGAAGAAGTTGAGTGAAACATCAGGCTATACAAGCCTGTTGTATTGATATCTTTTTAAGTATACCGCATTCGATGAACGTCACGCGTTTTGAACTGCCCACCGATTGAAACAAATCAGCTGTCTACCAGGTACGTGTCGTTGCAATGAATGATACGTGTAATGTTTATTTGTTTGCGATACCACATGACAGTTAGATAGATCATGTAATAGGACAGCTGAATAGAGCACGATAAACTCTCTAACTGCTAGCTACGACCATTCTCATCAAGCATGCGAGACCTCGTAGATATGAGACTGTGGGTGGATTGATTTTGAATGACATCGAACCAAAAGAAATCATGAACATGGGAAAATGTCACCACAATGTACTTTTATCCAACAAATAGTTTTACTCCAGTCCAACCGACTCAATAAATTCCAAAGCACAGTAGGTATCCAAAACCCTCCGAGTGGAAACAAACCACTGTCATTGGTCCCTTGATTGCAGTCTAGCATAAGCCCCGACAACCTATAAGTCGCATTTGTTTTGTTACAGACCCTTGTTCGGTGAGCAGTATAATGGGTGAACCCCACGGTCTAAGAGTTTAACAGTTTTGGCCCATTTCCTTCTCACCATTCAGCATTGTTACATGTTACTCACCTCAATTAATCTGCAGAGACCACGGATAAACCTTCCTACTCAACTATTCACATCACTAATGATGTGCCGTAATGCATTAGAAGGGCCCTCTTCTGTCTGCTGTTGTAATATTATGGCATTTTGCAACTTCCACTTATCAACGATCATTCATGTGCATGTGCAATCAATTCCACCATTCCTGTTACACCCCACTACAAAAGTATCGCACCCTCCACGTACTTTACAAATTGAAGCCACTTTATTATTCGGCATAAGATTTCGAATCTTATCCTGGTCGATTTCATCCTACCCCCTAGTAAACAATGCCTCTAATTCATGTTTTGTGGTGCTGTTACATCTTTCGGGTAAGAATAGCTCATATATTTTCTACTGGGTTCAAATCTGGGCTGCATGCGGACCACAAAATTGTTTTGATGTCATGAGATAATTAACTGCATATTTTAGATACGNCTGTAACCCCGCCGCAGGGTGATCATTCGATCCTATCTCTGGCATGAACTGTCACTCCGATGCACGAAAAGACGCATCAGAATCTTGCACCCGAGGCAGTGCAGTGAGTTCGGTCGGACCGTTGCATGATAATTCACCTCGAACCATAACGAAGGTTGGATCGCTAACCCACTTATTGAAGTATCGCTCCTTCCACACACTATATCAGCAGTAGTTCTACGTATTCGGTCCATCTAAATTGAATTTCTGTTCACTGCTAAAGTAGACGAAATTCCATTTGTTACACAAGTTTCAGTTAGCAATAAAATCTTCGTCCTTATATATACAGTACTGGACGATTGTGATGCACT